>SZWC01020918.1:3772-38024 GCA_023375785.1 Penium margaritaceum
CCCCCCCCCCCCCCCCCCCTCCCACCCTCCCTTTTTTTCCGGTAGGGCTTGAACCCATCAAGCAAGCCCATCGATCGGTGTGCTAGCCAATCAGCGGTCTCGCTTATCGGTGAGCCCATCAATCGGCAGGAGTCAGAGAATGACTTTGTTTCTCACCCTATCCTTGTGAAAACATCTGCCTGTTATGTCTCCTCCATTAAGAAACAATTGCACATGCCTTCTTTGAATTAAAAAAAAAAAAAAAACCAATCATATCAATACTACAGTACTTGTTTGCCTACTTATGCAACCAAACAGCCAACACACCTGTCCTCTACAACCACACAGCAATTAGATATGTTTTGTGGGAACTCTTGCAAGTAATCAAATTCCATGAAGTGTGGATCTATAGATGCAAAGCCTCACTCAAAGAAAGTGCAAACCCACACAAACCAACAGCCTACTTGTTTCAGAACATTATCCAAGCCTTCACTAACAAACGAGATACACTCATCTTCCAATACCACTGAAAAGGCAAAAACAAAAAAATACCACAACTGGTAACAGAACTAACAGCTGGACAATGCATACGCAGAAGCAAAAAAAGGTAAAACAAAAAAAAAATCACCATATTTGGCTATAAGCCCGTATTTCACTCATCTTGGGTTCAGCACTACTAATTTCTTGGGAGGAAGGGTATTTCCGGTTCCCTGTAGCAACAGTCCTCGAATCCCCTTTTCACACAGTTACAACTGGTGGAGAAGATCTCCTTAGCTGTGGAGTGTTATTGGGTTAACTTTCTGGTGGATGGAATTCCAACATAACCCTTGAGACTATGTGCTCATGGATACCTATCCTCTGTGGGCTCTTGTCTTGGAAGAGCAGCCGGGCTGAGAGCTTCCACTACAATGGTGCAGGCGGGGTTTAAACCACCACCAAGGCTGTCTCAGCAAACAACAGAAAAGTAAGAGGTCCTTCTGTATGCAAAGCATGCATAAGTTTACATAGTTATCTTGTCTATGTGCAATTTTGTGATTTTATTTGTATTTGTAGGACATGTATGAGAATTTTTGTTTTCTGAATTTCCACTCAAAACAATTTTTGACATCCAGAATGGTGCTCTCAAACATAGATCATTAATTGTGAAGGCTTCTTAGGCTAATGATTTCTTCTTCTTTGCAAATGATGTTACATGGATTTTGTCTAGAATGCAATGTTGAATGAAACTCACATTTCTACACTTTTAGCTTTGAGTTCATTGTCCATTAATGGGTGTCTTGTTTCTCTATCTCTGTAGCCAGGATCAGCTGTTTGGCTAGTCTAGTCTCAGGAAAAAGGTCATCCTGTCTGCTTTCACCTCCATCGTGTGGCTTTGTGATGTCCGGTTGCTCATAACGGAAAAGACTCCGGCTCCATCTGAGATTTGTCCGATTTTAAACAGCTCCAAAATCCCCCCCCCCCCCCCTCCCCATTTGGGCGGACTTACAAGTTGCCCCTATATTCACTGGACCATCTTTGCATTGGCCCCATTCTGAGGATTATGGCTACGTCGCCCCCATTCTGGAAACATATCGCTAGGTCATCCCCACTTTTTGTGCTCCGGGGAATAACCGCCAGCTCACCTAGTACGGATGAGATATTATCGACGCCTTGACCCCACTTTTTAGAATATGAGGGCACGGTGAGGATACCATTTTGTATGGAAAATTGCTGAAAATCACTTCCAATGAAACCATGCTGTACAACACTCCGGAAATTGTGTCTGAAAAGCCGAAAACATAGCATTCATTTTTCTTCCACGCGGCTTCCGAGTATTGAGTCACAGGTGGCCACCCCTCGTCGCGTTGTTCAATGCGCGATGGTTCAACGTGGACAATATGATGTGCTGGTGGCACCTTTTTGTATATCAAAACAGGACCCAATAATCATGAATGGATCTTGTCCACATGCACAGCAACCTCAGTGGCATGTCCTTTGACCAATGCGTGAACACTCAGTCTTGCATGATTACCCTCCCCCCCCCCCTCCCCCTTCCCCCCACCCTCCCTCCAACAGTGGTCGAGTGCCCCAACGTCCGGTCACTGCACGCGTTGGTGCTGGTAGGGGTCTCCAACGCAGGTCATTGTACATTGCATGTCGCATCATCGAGGCCTAGGCAGCCCAAATGGCCCTGGGCTGGTCCCCCGACGTGCCCATGGCGGTGACCGGCATACTTGCACCGGGTGAGTCTGGGGCATGGGGGCTTGAAATCCATTTTAATTACCAACATGCCCTCATTCTGGCCACATGAAGGCTTCAACGTTGCTTGGTTCGCAGAGTGTAGAGTGGCAAATTTTTTATGCTACACGTAGCATTCACCGGCAGCTGTTTCCTGGACCTCACTACCTGGATCCGCTGACGGCCAACCCAACCGTTGATTATGTTGACCCCATCCAACTCTGCTCTTTTGCGGAGTGGGATGAAGACATGAGAGAGCATGATGAATGGGATGTGCAGCAAGAAACTGCGCTGTTGGCATCCCCCGACCTTGCACCCGTGATGTACAAAGGTGCAAAAGCATCGCGTGTCCATCCGGAACGGTACTATGCACCCAGTGGTACGTCCTACATCCATCATTTTAATGCGCCATGGCCCGTCCCATGTCAGGGCTAGAGTGCTTGCTAATTGCACATCTGCCTCCACTTAACTGGAAGTCTGGCACCAAACACCGCGCACCAAGGAAGCTGAAAGAGCCATCGGAGAATCATAAGCATCCCTCGTCACCATTTTCCACACTCTTCCGGAATCGTTGTACACTTTGACTCAATGTTTTTTTTCTTTGGAATGCAGGCCCCTCCGACGAGGATGATGATGGAACAGACTGGACGCAGTTCCCGGGAGGTATGGAATATCAAACCATGGAGGAGTGACGCTGCGCCATAGAGGACTATGCAGTCCAACAGCGGTTTCCGTTGAAGTAGGAGCACTCAGAGCCTGGCCGTGTAGTGGTGCGCTGTCGGAACCGGAAGAGTGAGGGGTGCGACTGGGTCATCTGTGCACGCATGAGAAGCAAGTCCCACAAATGTGTGATTTCGTCGTACGTTGACGATCACAAGTGCACCCCGGGCCAGACAAAGGGAAATCCCGTGCGCACTATGAAGTGGGTCTTGCGACGCATCTGAGACACGGTGGCCCGAGACCCTACCACCAACGCCAAAGCTCTCCGCGCTGTCGTGGAAGCTATAATCCATGAGAAAGTCAGCTACCAGCTCATCTGGAGGGCACAGAACAAGGCGCAGGAGGAAGTGACGGGAGAAAATGCGATCTCCTGTGCCCTATTCCTCACGTACTGTAGCGAGGTGAGGTTTCATTTTGCTGTTCTTCCACAATACACCATTTGACAATTTCTTGGCAAGTGGTTTCATCCATGTCCCTGCATCCTTGAGCACGTGCGGCTTATGAGGGTGGACCCGAACACTGTTGCAGTTGCAGAGCAAAAGAGCACTTTTTTTGTGTGTTGTTTTGTGGCACCGGTAGCTTGACGTAAGGCGTGGCTGCATGTGTGCCAAATTGTCATGCTGGGTGGGACGCTTTTTAAGAATTACCACAAACGGGTGTTGCTTATCGCCCAGTTCTTCGACGCCAACAACAACAACTTCCCCATGGCCTATGCCATCGTCAGCCAGGAGGACGAAGACAGCTGGGGCTTGTTCCTGCTGCAGCTTGCAAACGCGTACTGGACCCTGCAAAAGGGCGGCACTACCATCATGAGTGACCGAGAAGCAGGCCTCCTGGCTGCCATGCAGAAGCTACTCCCTCGCGCATCGCACAAGTATTGTGTGTTTCATATCAAGGAGAACATTTCTGTGACCTACAGAGGCATGGCGGTTTTGGGACCCCGTGAGTCACAGCTTTCTGGAGAGTCAGGATGCCTCCTTCTTGGAGCACATGTCCTACAAGCAATTCCGCACTCTGAGGCATGTCCCCAATCTCACTACCCCTGAACACTACCCACACCATATGAGTATCCCAGTGTTTCCTCTGTAGGATGTTCCAGCTTCCTCCCGCAAAGTAGCACAGAAAAATGAGGAGGGCAACCCTGCGCCCAAGGAACTGCTAACACCCACTGTTCTAGCAAGTACTGAGTCCAGTGCACCACAGTCACCCCCTTGGTTGAGGACACAGACCTCAAGGAAAAGCTCAGAGAAGACTGCACCAGCACCGGCACCGGTGCGTCGCACCCTGCGGGACTTCCCACGTGTGAATTACCGACAGTTCACATGGCTGGTCACCACCCTGTTGCACTTGAGCAAGCTGAGCCGCTCACCCTATTAGAGGCAAGGTGGCGCTCTGATGCAGCTAAATGGGAAAAGGCCATGGCGGCAGAGATGAATGACCTCCTGGACCACAAAGTGTTTTGAGCTTGTGCCCCTTCCACCTGGTCGAAAGGCCATCAACGTGAAGTGGGTCTTCAAACTCAAAAGGAACTTGGCCGGTATGATCGATAAATACAAGGCCAGACTGGTAGCCAAAGGCTTTCACCAGATTCCGGGCCAAGATTTCACCAACACCTATGCCCCGGTAGGCAAGTACGGAACCGGTTGCGTGCTGCTAGGTGTGGCCGAACGCGAAGACTGGGAAATACATCAAATGGATGTTAAAAATGCCTTTCTGAATGGCGCTCTAGAGGACGAGCTGTATGTCAAACAGCCAAGAGGCTTTGAGGACGGAACTGATCGCGTTTAGCTACTGCTGAAAGCCCTCTACGGGCTGAAGCAAGCACCACGGTGCTGGAACAAAGAGATCAGCCAAACTTTAGAGATTGGGGGGTTCACTCAAAGTGTCTTTGATCCCTCTTGCTTTTTGCGCTGGGACAAAGGAATCCCAGTTGTGCTGCTCGTCTATGTTGATGACTTGCTGATCCTGTCCCCATCTCTCTCTCTCGTCAAATGCACTAAATCACTACTCACTCAGCACTACAGCATGACAGACCTGGGAGATGCTAGCGATTTCTTGGGAAGGACCATTGTGAGGGACAGGACTGCACGCACACTCATGCTGCACCAGGGACGGTTTTTGGCGCATCTCACTGCTCGCTTCCAGCACCTTGTACATCACCTTCCAACTCAGCACTCACCCATGAGTCCTGATGTGTACTCTCACCTACTGGATGCATGCACTACTGACTACGGACCGGACTGCGATCCCACACTGTATCGCCAGATCACAGGCAGCTTGTCATACCTTGCATCTACCACACGTCCCGACATCTCTTGCACAGTCAACGTGCTGGCCCAGTTCAGTCAACAGCCACACAATTCCCATCACAAAGCCTTGTTGCAACTGCTGCGCTATGTGTTGGATATGGTTGGCTATGGTTTGGTCTTTGCACCCACACCCTGTCTACTGTTAGATGGTTTTTGTGACAGCGACTATGTGCGTGACCGTCAGGTCCGTAGTCGCGGTGGTTATTTGTTTCGTGTGTGGGGCACAGCTGTCTCGTGGAGGAGTGCAAAGCAGTCTTGTGCGACACGCATTGTTGCAGTGGCGGAATACATGGCATTGGGGGAAGCTGCGTGTGAGGGCATCTGGCTGGCACGACTGCTTGAAGAACTAGGCCTGTCTGTACATGCCGTACCATTGCACAGCAAAAACTCTGCACCACGCCGCATTGCAGCGGATGATGGTGTGTTGCATCCACGCACCAAACACATCAGCGTCAAACATCACTTCGTCCGTGAAGCAGTTGACGCAGAGGCAGTCCAAGTCCACCCTATCAGTGGTGATGCTCAGTTGGCAGACTTTCTCACCGAAGCACTCCCTTCCACCACACTGCAACTTCAACTTTGTCACCTTGGTTTCACACAAGCCGCACTCATGGCCAAGGGGGCGTGTTAATTCTCCCGTATACATGCATGGCTCTGTGGTGGCCATGAGTGAGCAGGGCATGCTGATTCAGAGAGTGGAGGCGACGCACAGTGAGCGCGCGCGTCGACATTGAGAATACGGCACATCTCCTCTCAACATGCCTCCTGTGCTTGCTTCCCTCTCCACAACATTGCCCCAACTCCACCTTCTACACAAAGGATTTTTCCAGACAAGATCTGAGTGCCCTAGATTAGATCCACTTTAGGAGATAAATCTTGTTATTTTTGTGCTAGAATACCTAGTTGAGACCTCAAAGCTGAGAAGGGGCACACGTTTCAAACCTAGGAAGTGCAATAACTGGAAAACCGGCCTAGGACCAGTCACCAGGGTCACGCGCGGGGTTTTGCACGCAGGAAAAAGGGAGGCCGGTGAGCTTCGCTTTCCGGCCTGATGGGTGAGCTCGATGAGCGAGTCTCACCCCGTAGATCTGTTACCTGCTCCCTCACAGAACTTGAGTTAGTGCGATGGACGTCCATGGCCGCCCTTTGCCCAATCCTAACTCCCTCAAACATGCACCAAATTGAGTGAGACAAGTTGCATTAGATTCGTCTTGTTCTCCTGAGTAAGTAACCAAAAACATTCAAGGTGGCACCCTCCTTTTTTAAGGTGCTCTTAGGCCGTGAGAGCCCCTAGTCCTGAGAAAAAGCGTTATCCAGATTTTTGGATGGAGGAGGAAGGAAGGAGCCTTGAAAAGGGGGAAAGAGTTGGTAGTTTGGGGGTGGGCACTCCCCATCCCGTGCAAAAAAATCCACCCAGCCCCCTAGCAAGTGGAAGAATCTTATAGGATCTGGAAGAAAAACATGAAGCTCCTCAAGATCTTTCCAGCGTAATTTATAGCACTTAAAATGGCTAAGTTTGAAGCCTGAACCCCTCTCTGGTGTTTTTGTTGTTGTTGTAGCTGCTTGCGGCATTTTATATCTCTTGTAGCCACCGGAACCGTGGCATACTTGGTCGCAAGGGTCGTCCTGCTCTCAAAACCACTGTAACTGGTCGACTATCTAGCTCCTGCACTTGGGTCGTTGTCGGAGTTCACAAAAGTGGCGTCCAGAGCTCACTCGAGGGGTTTTCTCCTCCGCGTCACTGTGGAGGCAATCCTCATCAATGACCCGTGCAGGGAGACTTGTATGTTTCAAGTCTCCGTAGGCCCATTTCTGTTTTTACCTCGCCCCCTCATTCATGGTCCCAAGCAAAGGGGGTATTCCTTCAAACTCGTGAGTCTACATGAGTTTTTTGCAAAAAAAACTCAAAGTTCATACCAAACAAACTTGAGTTTCATTATTGACACACCGGCACAAAATTGTCGCGTGCAAGGTACGTCCGGCAATTTCGCGCCGGCGCTGATGTTCCTCTCGTGCTTCACTCCCTCGCTCTCTATTCCTCACCTCGCTCACTTGAGGAGGTGAGAGGAGAGAGCGAGGACGAGGGCTCGAGGCCACAAGCCTTGGCCCTCGAGGCCTCGCTGCCTCCTGGCCGTCGATCCAACCACCAGCTCGATCGGCGGCTGGTGGCTCGCTAGCAGGTGGCCGGCCGGTCACTTGACCGGCCCTCGGCCACCAAGCTGGCTGGCCGCCGGTTGGCCGGTAGCCAGCGGGTGGCTGGCCACTGGCCAACCCTCACAATAGCAAGGGGTGGCTCGCAACCACCCCCTCGCTATCGCAAGGTGGGAGGGCCGAACCGGCCCTCCCGCTACACAGAACACAAAACAATATTGCATGACGTTACACAAAAGAGATGCAATAATGAATGTTGTGATGTGAGTCATCCTTGTCTGTTTGTACATCTTACTCTGACCACTCGGCCGTGTCCATGCTTCATGCTGTGGACCGACTGGTGCCGGAGCTCCAACGAGTGGTGACTCCACCCACCAGCAGCTACCAGACAACTGCCACAACGTCCTCGATTCTTGCCAGGGTACTCTGTACTTTTTCTACAGTCGTTAGAGTTTTCTTGGTGGACTGGATCTTGTGCCTGATTTACATGTTTTACATTGTGTATCCCCTGATCGATGTCGGGCCTGTGAGTGTGACCAGTCGTAGTGTCCAACTGAAGATTCGGTATCTCGGTTGAGATGGTGTTGCGTTTGGATGCATGTGCGCAGAATCACGGGCAAAACTGTGGTTTTGGGCCAGTTCTAGGACAAGCTGACACTGCCGCGTGTGTCACCCGCCATGCGCCACGACAGGTATTTATGTTTTGTGCTTTTCAGTTGTCATCCTCTCTCTGCATTACTAAGCTATTGGAGCTTATGAGACTTTGCACAACTCCCTAGCCTAACCCTTGCTATTCCATGCACCTCCTTCCTTGCTATTGCGTCAGCGGACTGGATAGTGTCGCCACATCAGTGACAACAAGTCCAGGAAGGTTCCTAGTAGTTTCTGATGGTATCAAAGCAGCAAGGAATCCTTCACTAAGCTACACAATAGAGATGCAGCATTGGCAGCAGCAGGGAGAGTCACAGCTAAAGCCACGGTCCTCGGAGGACCCACCAAGCCACGGTAACCCGCCGTAGCAGATTGAAGCAGCAGAGACACCCTTGCAACCGCATCACCATGCCACTACTACGGGGAAGCTAAGGGTTTGCAACCCTCTCTCGCAGCAGTTGGGGCACATGATGTTGAGAAGGGACCTGTGGAGGTTCCCGGAAGCTTCACTCAGGTCGCACCTACCATCCCCCTGGACATGTGAGAGTACAATCTCCCAATATGACCACCATTTTTGGTGCGTAAGAGCTTGTTAAGAAGATTTTGCAATAACGTATTCATTGCATTCAATCTTGCCTTGTTTAGTGCACTCTAGGCTCCAAGAAATAAAGCAACGCTCTAAGATCTAGATTTTTCCAAATTTTGGACTTAAGAGAAAATGGTGATTTTTTTTTTTCACTTTTTAAAGGTTTTTTTTTCACATAACCACTGCAATTACGTTCAGGATCCTCTGGTGCATAATTTCTCCAAATTGTGCTTCATTTGGACAACCTTCATGCTATTGTTGTTGTAATTTATGAGAGTCGAGTGCCTAGCGCTTTGAGGATCTAGCTTGTCTCTACATTGTCCAGTCTCAAGACAATCTCTTATTCAAGGCTGACATTTATTGCAACCTGTCCAACATTCTGTCACTGGCCACCAACCACGTTCCCACATGTGTGGCTTCCCGGCGGATGGGTGAGTGCAAGGATGCTTTTAGGCCCATCCGGGTCTCCTCACCTGTGGTCCGGCCTTTTGCTAATGATGGTCCTGCAATCCTGGCTGTGGGATCAGTACCCTTGTTGATTCCCTCTAGCAAACCTGCTCCTGTGCCATTCTCGGTCCCCCTCGAGACACCCGTTCCCGTGCTAGTATCAGTTCCCTATGGCACACTTGATCTTGTGCCAGTGGCCTCATCCCCGGTCACACTTGGTCTTATGCTTTAACCTGCCTCCCCAGTAGATGAGCCAACACCAGTCCATGATCCTTCTCCACTCTCTCCCCTTCCCTATGAGCTATAGCTCCTACGGCTACGACCCAACTGCATGCTCCGCTGCCAGAGGTGAGCAGCTCAGCATCTGGGCTATGCTCGCGAGTCCGGTGGTCGTCTTCGATCACTACCATCCAGGGCTTAGTGGACAGCTGACTCGACACCCAGACACTCCACTCGTAGTGTTTAGAGTGGTGAGCCTGGTACAAAGGCCCTTAGCCTGAGTGTCCATGTAAACTACACGGAGGTGCACCCAACGTGCCTATTGGCTATGAGTTGGTCTGCCGTGAGTTTTCAGTTGTTTAGGATGTCAAAGCTGACCTTTTTGTGGTCATGCTGAGTCCAGAGGTGTGTGTTTTGGCCACCTGGAGCTCTCCCTCAATGGCGCCTGATCTAGGCACGATGAAGGAGGCACTCTTAGCTGAGGGTGCAAAGCTATGACACTTGTCAGGAAGAGCTGAGAATCCTCTATGAGCATGGTGTCTCTGAGTATTTAAACCTCCCGTCCAAATGAAATGATGTATAGGCCAGTTGGGTCTTTCACAACAAGGTAAATTTGTATGGTACCCTAGATTGCTATAAGGTCCGCTTGTCAGCTAAGGGGTTCTCACAAGTTTAAAGTGTGGATTTTACAAACATCTTTGCACCCGTTGGTCGTATGACAATCGCTCGTGTTTTGTTCACAGTACAGCTTCAAACTTGGTGAGCAACCTTGGAGTTGTTGCTCACCAGGATTGGGAGCTGCACCATGAACGACGTGTTCCTCCACGACACCGTAGAAGAGGCTTCGAAGTCATGTGGCTGGCTCTTTGAAGTTGATGACAAGCTCTCGGGCTTGCGCAATGCCTTATGCGGACTCAAGCAGTCGTCCCAATACTAGAACCAGGAGATCACCAACGCACGGACACATGCCGATTACATGTAGAGTGATGCTGACCCGTCCCTCTTTCTCAGACGGACAATGGAGAGCTTCACAACCATCTCGGTCTGTGTGGACAACCTTCTAATCATGTGTACTTTGATGGAGGCCAAGGTAGTTCTTCAGGTTGCCTACAGGATGAAGGACCTTGGTCCTACAACTGTTTTTCTTAGGATGGAGATCATGTGCGACCGTCTATAGTGGACACTCGTGCTGCATCAGGAATGCTATGCACACATTGTCAAGCGGTTTACTGACCTCCCTGGTGCAGTTCCCATAGTATCCACTCCCACCACACATGACCGGTAGGATGTCCTGGAGGTGTATGATCCAATACAGTTGGGGGACACAGTGGACGTAACCATGAACCTGTGCCTTCTTGGCTCTTTGATGTAATTGGCCACGACCACTCCACCCAAAGTCGCATTTGCCATGAACCTCCTTGCACAGTTCTAAAACCATCCTCTGGCAAGAGCTATTCAGAATATGGTTGTGTGGGTGGTGCACTACGTGGGTTTTGCACAGTACCTCGGACTTTCCTTCTGACAAAAGTATTCGGTGGTAGTCAATGGTTACAGAAATTGTGTCTAGGCAGACAGCATTGATGGATGCAATCAAATAGGCTATCTCTTCCTACTAGGTTGCACAGTTCGTGGCACAACAATGAGGTTGGCATTATACGTAGCTCGTTAGAGGTGGAACATGTTGCACTCATGGCTGGGGCTACTTAGGCGATGTGATTGGAGCATCTGTTCCATGAGGTGCATGATTCTGTGCCTTGCATCATTCTGTGCTTTGACCACTTGAGTGCTCTTGCCATCACAAAGAACCATGGCGTGTTTCATGCACGCAAAAGGTGCATTGGTTTTGAGCATCACTTTGTACGTCATCTTATAGAGCTACAGGCAATCTCCATTAGCTAGGTCGTCACGGACATGCAACAAGCTGACTTCCATAACAAGGCGTTGGATCGCTGAATTTTCATGGTGACGGTTCGTTGGGTCCTACTTCGCCACTTGCCAAAAAGTGGGTGGGAGTGGGATGTATGAGTATTGACTGTTGAGCACCTCATTTCACACTTGCGTTAGCTACACACGTGTATGGACATGCATACCATTTGGTCATGGACAAGTGTTGCAATGGGAGTAGGGCTGTTAAATCGAGATTGAGACAAAAATTCCCAATCTTGAAGTCGGGTTTTCCAAATCGGTACGCGACGTCTTGTCCCGGGTACAGAGGACAAGAAAATCCTGTTCTTGTACCAATTTGCATTTTCCTGGTATTGGTCTCATCTTGGTCTCGCTCTATTCTGAGAAAATCTCGAATCTTCCGCTTTGCAAGTGACAAGCAAAATGACAAAGTGAGCTGTCGGAGATAAAGTCACTGCAAAAACACTTCACGGTGACGTCACTCTGACTGCGAGCAACGTTGCAACTACAGTGTACATTGGTTTCTAGGCAAACTCTCCAGTTTATCGTTCAAACCATAGATTGTAAGGATTACATGTCACTCTTCTACCACCTCGCCTGAGGACTCCAGACCTGCACCATTGGACACGAAGAATCTTCAGGACTAGCCGGCGGTGTTCGGTACGTGCAGCGAGCTTAGGTGGACATAAAAAAAAAAGTTCAAAGATGATATTTTCTAGTGCCGGCAATGTCGATAATGTTAACCAACTGAACTGGTGGAAATGTTTCCGAGTTCATTCATTTATTCATGAACATCCGTTTACGTTGATTTAGCATTGACTGTTCTTGTTGAGCCTCGATGACCGCTCCTCAACAATGAATATGCTCCCGTTTTGTACTGACACATCCATCGATTGTGTGACTGGTTCTAAACTGTTTGGCACACGTGGCAGGGGTCGCACAAGAAGAGCGAGATACTCCTTCAGTACAAGAATCTCGTCCAATCTCCCACAACACAGGACATGTCTCCGTCTCGTCTTGTCTCGTTGGGTCTCGCACACAAATCGAGACTGTCTCGTGTAGTGTGGTACAAGACAAGGAGACGAGAAAAAATCAAAACAGACGCGATCGAGACCGGTCTCAATCTTGATTTAACAGCCTTAGATGGGAGCCATTTGCATTTGCTTGAATAGCTTATTGCTACCAACTGGCTGTGTCCATGCTTGTGCAGATCTCTGATGCAGACCGTACTGGCGCCAGAGCGCCATCGGGACATGGCCTCACCCACCAACAGTTGCCAGACAACTGCTACGGTGTTCGGGGTGCTTATTGGGCACTCTGCAGCCTTTCTGTAGTCCGTGTTGCTTGTGACTGTCAGATACGGAAGTGACCTCTTGACTCCATCCATTCACACACACCATCACTGCAGGTGACTAGGATGACATTACTCTCAAGGCGCACACGTTGCGGGCCACACATTATTGGCGTCTCAGTTGGGTGCACGATTGGCGCAAGCTCTGTCATGCCCAGTCTCGTCTGAGAGCATGTTTGCTGTTATCAACATGTGGTGATTAGCTTTCACTTGGCTAAAATATGACAGAAATACATGGGAGGTACATGCATCCACATACGCTCGTCGTTGATGTGGTTTTCTATGTGGTTGATATGCATGCTTGGCTAGATTTGTAATTTAGAGTAATTTAGATCCTACGGGGCCACACTCTTGGCCGTTCCGGAGTGTGAGAAACCACGTCGGCTTTTTGACGACCGGTTCAGCTCGACCTCGGGGTGGCCCGGTCAAGTAGTTGCTAAAAGCTCGCTAGCCCGTTACTCCTATCACTCTTGCCTCTCGTGATCTCTCAAGGTTTTTCACTAACTCCTTGTCCCTCCCTTGCTATGGCTGCCTTGTGATCCTCACTAGGGTGGTAGGGAGCTCATGTCGGCATTCTGCCACTACCTATACGCATCCCCTCCTCTCTATTAATCCGAGACCCACGGAATGATACATGCAATGGCACTCTTGCCACTGTGACAGGCCCCGCATCCACAGCTCGTATCTCGCAGCTTGCAACTCTCGGTGCCGCTCCCAGCTATTTTGCAGCTTTTTGCTACACCGTTGACCTCTGTCGCACAGCCCCGTAGCTCGCAGTCCACAGACTCATAGTTTGCAGACCCACAGCAAACAGTTTGCAGACCCGCTCTCTACACCGCTCTTGGCTGCTCCGCAGCTCTTTGCTACACAACTGACCTCTGTCGCACAGCCCTGTAGCTCACACTTCACAGGCCCACTGCAGCCACGCTGCCCGGCTCTGCTGACCCTCAGCTCCTTCGCTGCCCGGTCACCGGAGTTTCCACCCCGCACTGGTCTTGCATTGCAGTTACATCACCCTCAACTACCCTGCAGCTCTCGACTGCCCCGCAGCTCTTGGCTGCTCCATGCTTCTACTGCCATGCAGGCCCGCAGCTTGTAGTTTGAAGATCCGTAGCAGCCACGCTGCCCGGCCCTGCTGTCCCGCAGCCCCATTACTGCCTGGTCACAGGGGTTTCTACCCCCGCACCTGTCCTGCCACGTAACACAGCTTGTATCTCGTAGCTTTCAGCTCTTGGCTGCACCGCTCCCGGCTGCCCCGCAGCTCTCTACTGCACCGCTTGTTGAAAAATTGCCCCTCCGCATGCCCTAGTGCGGCGCCGGGAGGCGCTGACGAGCCGCTAGAAAATGGAAACTCCGCTCCGGCGGATCTGGCGACTCAACATTTGCTCGGATCCTAAAATGGAGGATTGCCCCTGAAAGTTGACGCGTCGCTAAATCCGGTGGAAGTTGTTTGCCGGAATCGGACAAGTATCGAGGGAGATATGGCTTTCCACAGTTGGGGTATGCGCAGCGGCTCTGGGAGCCCGCTGCGACTCGAAATCCGGTCGATAATCAACCGGACCGAGTAACAAAAATACCATCTGGAGAAAATGCTCCGATAGGCCTGCCGAGGCGTCCGGTGGATGATCCACCTGATCCGGCGGATCATCCACCGGATCCAGTAGTGCAGGTTGTTACTGAGGGACTTAGCCAAAAACCTGGCTCGGCGTCCAAAACTCAGTAGTAAGTTTTGTTACTTGGGGACTTAGTCAAAAATCTGACTGCAGGTCCACGGACAGGTTTCGAACCTCGTCACACCCCATCACCAAACTCGACCCAAAAGTGGGCAGGGTGCGTGGAAACAGTGCAGGGGACCCCAAAACCACGTGCAATGGGATCTGCGCCTTGGGAAAGGCGCTTCGCATGTGAAGGAAGGCGCCACGGTGTGTGCGCGCCATGGAAGCATTAGGCGTTTCTGTGGTGGGTGAGACCTGCGCTTCGGCAAGCATAACTTGGGCTACGCTTGGCCGAATTGTGTGCGGTTTTGTGCGTTGGAGAGCTCATGACCAGCCCTATAAATGTTCTGATCATGTCCATGTTCAAAGTATAACGCAAAATGACGTTATCCTCTTCGCAAAACTGACTTTCTCAAATCCTCTCCCACATAGCGTGAGGCGACCAGAAAACTCACGCTTAATCTCCGAACTTGCCCAAACATGCCGTGCAAATGCTAGACGGCCAGAGCCACGTTGGAACAGATTTTCCAACACCGCTGACCTCTGTCGTGTAGTCTCGCGGCTCGCAGTTTGCAAGCCCACTTCAGCCATGTTGCCCGGCCCTGCTATCCCACAACCCCATCGCTCACTGGTCACAAGGGTTTCTACCCCGCACCTGTCTTGCCACGCAGTACCGCAGCTCACAGCTCACAACTTCACGACAGCCTTCACTGCCCAGTCCTGCGGCTCACACAACGGAGCATTCTCCTCCATCTTCTCTCACCCAGCAGTAGCGGTAACAGCCTTGCCTGCAGCCTTGATCGCCATCCTGGCTTCACCACCTGACAAGGAGCCTGTCCCCACCTCCCTGAGGGGTTGGCTTGAACGTGCCTGCATCAATGAGGAGATTGCCCACTACGAGGACCAGGCAGAGCACAAGGTGTGGACGCGTCGTCACCGTGAGAGCCCAAGATACTACCATGGGGAGGAGTTTGACCCAGCACAAGACGAGGCTTGCACCAATGCTGCACAATATGCTGCCTATTGCCAGTCTGCCTCCGACGACTCGCCCACCATGCAAAGCGCACCAGCCACAGGGCTGCCACGCGACCAATATTGTCCTCAATCACCTGTAAGCTCTCCCATTTCCCATAGGAAACATCGACAGAGTCAGCGTACCATTCCTCGTGGGACCGCACCAGTAGTACCAGCAGAACCAGCAGTGCCAACAGGGGCACCTCGTAGATGTACCCCTTCTCGGCGTGTTGCATCTCCTATTGCTTCCCAGGCTGCAGCTGCATCCTCTGGGCCTCTTGATGTTTTCACTAGAAGCAGCACTTGTCTCTAGTGCTGCCGTCCCCTCCACATTTTTCTACCACAGCACATGCTGTGCGTTCCCTTGCCAGCTCTGCTGCTAGAAGGGCTATTGAAACCTACACTGCTGCTGCTGTTGACCAAGGACCTCTCATAGCAGCAGCAGTCAACATCGTCACACAGGTCACTGCCGCCGCAAACTGTAAAGCAGCAGCAGCTGCTGCTGCTTCCACTGCCCTCTCTAGTGCCGTTGTCTCCATCCACACCTCCACGGTTCAGGCATCCCTTGCAATTGCGTCGTCACCGCTAGGTCATCAGGCTTGCATTCTTGTTACAGCTGCAGCAGCCATCTCTACCCTCACAGGTGCTGTCCTTGCTGGGGTCGCCTGCCTCATTGTCTCCACCTCTTCCTCTGTGGCACTCATCGCAGCTTCAACAGCAGTTGCACTTCCACCCCTGTTTAGCTTGAGCCGTCAGCTCTGGTGAGCTTTTGTCCACCTATCTCTCAAATTTCTTGCTCCTCTTCTCCCATGTGGCCATGTGTGTGCGTTCAGATTCGTTGCCTTGCAGCACTAACTTGACAAGATACACTCATCTTACCTTTCCACGCCCACTGGGACAGGGTAAACTCTGCCAGAAAAACCTTCAGTTGAGATCTCCCACCGCTCACGATGCCTCTTGATGATGACCAGTATGCCACACTAGAAGAGGAGCTGTGGTGAGAGCGCGCTACTCTCCAGGCAGCTCTCACTGCACAGCGCACTACAGAAGAGAAACTACGCACTAAACAGGGTGACCAGGAAACCTTCGCCGACCATGTAGCTGATTTGGTCCTCAATCGCCTGCAGCCTACACTGCGCTTTACGCCCTCTATGACTGCTGCTGTTGGCATTGCTCCTGCAGTCTCCACCTCACTGCTTCCGCATCAAATGCCACTGGCTCTCTCACTTCCGACCCCTTGCTATCACGACTGCTACAAGTGTTGCATCTGCCAAAGCCCTTACACAGCCCACGCACCACAAACTTGGTTTTGATTCGGCACCGCCTCACTTCACCGCTGACCTCACCTTTGCTTCCTGGAAGGTTCATTTTGGTGCTTGGGTACAGGATGAACAGCTTTGGGAGTATTATCACGAACCAAATCCCTCTGCAAACCCTCATTTCTTGCCCATAGATACTGATTCTACATGTGCTTTCCATGCTCTTGTCCGTGCTAGACCTAATGATCTCATGGATGAGATAGGGTCCTACAATGCTGACACAGCCCGCCGCACGGCTGTTGACCATGTTGGTGCTTATGCACTCATCAAGCACCGAGCCACCGTCACTGGCCGCGCACCACAGTGTGTACTCACCATCTAGTTCAATACGCCCTCTATGCGTGCTGATGAAAATGCGGACGCCTACTGAGCCCGCAGCCTCCGCCTTCTGCATGACCTTGGCAAAGCGGCTCCTGGAAAGCTTCCCGCCGTTCTCTCCATCGTCAACAGCCTCATCCTGGAATTGTCCAACATCTTGAGGGAGGTGAAAGCTTCTGAGCTCGAGCGTCTTACATCCAAGCCTGTACATGCTGATTCCCTCCTCCCTCCCCGGCATTGGGGCCCTCTGGGAGAAAACTGCCCAATGCCTCATTGACTGGTGGAGCGTCCTCCAGAACAAACGCATCGACGGTGTAGCTGTTGTAGCGGCCACCACCACACTCCCTTCCACCTCCTCATCTTCCATCTCATCATCCTCACCCTCCTCCTCTGTCACATCTCTCCTTAGCCAAGGGGGAGGGGAGGTGGCTGTGGTCGCGGTCAGGACAAAGGCACTTGCGGTGTTGGTACCTACAGACAAGCTGGTCGTGGTCAAGGGAAGGGCTCCAGCAGTGCCTCTTCCTCTTCCTCTTCCACCCCCAGCACTGTCACGTGCTGGAACTGTGGTGCCACCGGGCACTCAACACCGAAGTGTCCAGCACCACCGGAAAACGAGCGCCTTGCGACAGCCATGCAGGCGCACTAGGCACGCTCTTCCTGTGGCTATGGGGGCTCTTCTCATGCCGCCACCTCTACAGCTCTGACTGGCCGCAGTGCTTCTGTCTCTATCAAGGCTGCCGCCTACAGCACCATTGCGACCCGACCCCTGATGCCTTATCCCTAGGGGTGGCCCCCAGGGTATGGGGAGCCGGTCTACTACGGCCCCCCTTCCGGCTCCTATTCTCCTCCGGCCTCGGCGTCTCCCATCTATACGCCCCGGCATCCCTCCTCCGGCGTTATCATCACTCCTGCCCCGCCTGAGGATGAGCTCTAGTTGGACGCTACTCTCTCCCATGCCGTCCAACAGCATCACCTTTGAAATGAGGGAGGTGAGAGTGGGTGTTCTGGGTCGGAGTCACTTGCGTGAGTTGTTGATGGGGAGTTGTGTGGTCCTGCGTCCGGTCATGTTCCCGGGTATCCTCTTGCTTGTGTCTCATGGATTGAAGAGTGGCAATCTGTTTGCTTGCCTTGCTCTCTTGCCGCATGTGGTCGAAGTTTTTCTCTGCACGCTGCCATTTCTGTAGTGAGTCGTGACCCCTCCACTGTTCATGCGTCGAGTAGCTTCTGGACCCTTGACTCTGGAGCCACCCACCACATGACATCGTCACATTTGTCCTTTGTCCCTCTTGGCCCTATTGGCTCTATTTACTTTGTTCCCACTAGCTCTGGGTAGTTGCTTCTTGTTCATGGGGTTGGGGTCGTGCGCTTTGTCGGCCACGAGGGGGAACTATTCTTGCTAGATATCCTGTATGTTCCATCGCTTGAGTTGAGTTTTCCCTCCGTTACGATGCTCGATGCCCATGCATGGAATTCCCCTATAGCCGCGATGTCACCTATGTCCCTCATAGCACGTCTAGCCACCTCTTACTCCAAGGCAAACGTTTTGACCGCTTCCTTTATGTCCCCTCCTTTACGCCTGATCCAGCCACTGTTGCCCATGTGTACAATACTCGCTCTGGTTTCCAAGTGTATACACAACTGCTGCATCGTCGCCTGCATCACATTCACACTGCTGCCATTGACAATCTGCTCCATGTGCTTCCACCGGATGGTCTTGATGCTGCCACATTTCGTGCCCCTTGCCCGTCTGGCTGTCTTGACTGTGCTCAGGGTAAAATGCATTGGTCCCCGTTTTCCACCTCTAAGTCACGCACCCCTCATCCCCTAGATCTTTTACACGCTGATGTCATGGGGCCCCTCCCAAATGATGCTCTTGGAGGGGTTGGTCGCTACATCCTCTGTCTCACTGATGATTTCTCTTGCATGCGTTGGGTCTTTTCTCTCAAGCAGAAGAGTGATGTCTGCTCCACTCTTGAGTCATGGATTCCACAGGCTGAACTTGCCTATGGTCGTCGTCTTCGTGTCTTTTGTTGTGACCATTATGGGGAGTTCATGGGCCCCACTACTCGCTTTCTCACTTCTCGCGGGGTGTGTATTGAAGCTACAGCTCCTTACCAACCCCAGCAAAATGGTGTATCTGAACATTGGAACAGAACTCTCGCTGATGGTGTCCGCACTCTCCTCGGTGCGTCTGACCTCCCTCCTCTCTTTTCTTTCGAGACCATGTCCTACATGACGTGGGTCTGGAACCGTGTTCCCCACGGTCCCCTCCCTCATCATGTCACCCCTTTTGAGCATTGGTTTGGGCGTCCTACTGACCTTTGCCTTGCTCGTGTCTGGGGTTGTGTTGTGATCATCTGGCTTCCTGAGGACCTTTGCGATGGCGAACTCAATCCGCGTGTACACTTGTATACCTTCCTCGATGTCTCTGCCATGTCCAAGTCATGGGACTTCTGGGACCCCGACTGTACACGTGTTGTCGAGTCTCATGATGCCCTCTTCTTTGAGGATGTCTTTCCTCGCGACCTATCCCGTGTCACTCCCCCCTCTTCCCTATCCTCGCTCCGTCGGTTTGGGGAGGGTGGGTCTGTCTTAGCCTCCAGTCTCGCAGGGGCCCAGCCATCTCCTGCTTCTTCGGTCCCTTCTCCCTCTGGTCTCTCTCCCTCTTCGCCATCTGACATGCTTCCCAACACCCTGTCTGGTTCCCGAACTAGTCCTTCCCCAGTACCTTCTCATTATGTGTCCTCTAAGTCCACGTCAGCGCCTGTTAGTTCTCTGCCACTGTCTGCCGACACTCTGGCATAGTCTTCTCCACGTGTCATTCCTGACTCCCCTTTGACGCCTGCTCTACAGCCCTCTACGTCCGTTGGTGAGACAACATCCCCTCCTATCTCTAATGCTCCTCCAATGGGAAAAGAGCCATACACCCGTGGAGGAAGACTTCGTTCCGTTTCACAACACTTTGCCTCACAGTCCACTCAGCCCTCTCAGCGTTGTACTCATTCCAGTGTATCCTCCACTACAACTGGCTCCTCTGCCAGACGTACTGGCCTTGATACACTAGAACTGGCTGTTAGTGTTGTCTACCCTAGTTTAGCAGTGGGCTATACCTCATGAGATCCACAGTGCCCTTGAGGCGTCTGTCACTCGCTACGTCGCCGCCTGTTTTGCCGCAAGTGGGCTTCCCTCACTTCCACCAGAGCCTACCACCGTCTGTCAGGCAAGAGAGGCAGCTGACACTGATCTCTGGGGAAAGGCCATGCAAGAGGAGCTCACCGCCCTCAATGAACAAGAAGTCATTGAACTTGTCAATCTCCAAGTAATACGCAAGGCTGTTTCAGCCCGCTGGGTCCTTCGGCGCAAGCTGAAGCCTGATGGCACGGTTGACAGGTACAAGGCATGGCTCACCGCCAAGGAATTCTCCTAGATTCTAGGTATCGACTTTGATGAGACGTTTGCTCGAGTCGGATGGTACACCGCGGCCCAAGCTCTCTTGAATCTGGTCACCCAACATGATTGGGAACTAGAATAGATGGACGTCAACAATGCATTCTTGTACAGACGTATGGATGAGGAATTCTACATGGTGCAGCCCCCAGGCTTTACGGATGGCACGAACAAGGTCTGGTGGCTGTGCAAGGCCTTGTACGGGCTCAAGCAGTTACCCCACTATTGGAACCCCGAGATCTCATCCATGCTCAAGAGAGTTGACTACCGTCATAGCACTGTTGACTCTTCTTGAGTGCACTTTTGCAGCCCTTCATGGCCATCCTAGTCGATGTAGATGGTCTCCTCATTGTGTCACCCAACCTTGCTGCCGTGCAGTCAGTGAAGTCTCTCTAGAATTCCACCTACAAGATGAAGGACCTGGGTCTAGTTTGAGTGTTCCTTGGCATGGAACTTGAGCGTGACCGCCAGTACTGCACGCTGTACGTATAGTAGGCTGCCTACATTCGCAGCTTGGGGGAGCGCTTTGCCTCCCTGCTAGGTGACACTCCCACTGCATCTAGAACGATGACTCCAACTGGTCAGTGCCTACTGAAGTCACTTGACACGTCTCAGTTGGGAGAGCCTGCTGACGTCACCGATTATCTCACTGTGATTGGATCTCTGATGTACCTTGCCACCACCACTCAAGCAGGCGTGGCCTTCTCGGTCAACTTTCTTGCCCAATTCTCTCAGCAGCCTTGTAAGAGGCACCTCGAGGCAGTACTGCGTGTCGTCCGCTATGTGTTTTCCACCCCACATGTATGTCTTCTGTGGTCGTTGACGGGTACACTGATAGTGACTTGGCTCATGACATAGACACACGCAATCGCACCGGCTACATCTTTCCTACGAGTGGGACTCTTATCTCATGGAAGAGTGGAAAACAGAGATGCATTACACGTAGGTCTAGTGAGGCTAAGTACGTCGCGCTTGGAGCACGAACGTGTGAGAGTGTGTGGTTGTCTTGCTTGCTGCAACAACTTCGTGTGCCCATCCATTGCATCACACTACATTGCGACAATCAAAGCACCAAGGTAACCGCTGAGCATGATGGCATGCATCATTTGCGCACTAAGCACATCAGCATTGAGCATCACTTTGTTCACGAGTGCATTACAGCAGGAGAAGTCCAGGTTGTTTATGTAGACACTCGCTCGCAGCGTGCAGACTTTCTCACCAAAGCTCTTAGTAGTGGAATGTTCAAGGCTACCATGCATGCAGCTGGCCTGTTGCGCGCACGCGATGTCCATGATTGATGTGCCCACTCTTTGTCTGTTGCCTGTATTGCTGTTCTCTATGTGGTGTGTGGACTCTTTGTCTGTGGGTCATAGGGGAGTGTTGGTTGTGAATGTGAGACACGCAAGTGACCTCTTGACTCCATCCATTCACACACACCATCACTGCAAGTGACTAAGCTCACATGAAGCTCAAGGCGTACACGTTGCGGGCCACGTATCATTGGCTTCTCAACCGAGTGCAAGATTGGCGCAAGCTCTGTCATGCCCAGTCTTGTTTGAGAGTATATCTGTTGTTATCAACATGTAGTGATTAGCTTTCACTTGGCTAAAACATGACTAGAAAAACATGCGAGATACATGCATCCACATACGCTCGTGGTCGATGTCGTTTTCTATGTGCTTAATACTGGAAATAAATTAGGGCATGCAGGCCCATGCAAAAACAAACATGACCTCTATGTGTGAGTGCCATGCAAAACGGAAAAAATGTGGCAAAGTCTAGAACGCATGATATGAAAGAACAAGGAGAAGAATACAAACGAGCCCCCAGTGGGCTTATGTAGGGGCGCCAGCAGCTAGCCGCACCGGGCCCCGTCACCCCCGCTGAACCCAAACGAGTCAGCGAGGACGAGACACTGCGTACACCACGATAACAATCAACGGTGGTCTCCTTGATGCACCATAATAGCTCTCCGAGTGCCCAGGTCTTGACCACGGAGGAAATACGAGCAGTGCTAGAAAATCTCAAAATCAGCATCTAGACATCACGCACAGCTTTTCGAACATCGAAATCACTACTACAACCACCGGGTCTCCTCGTCGCACCGATATAGTCCACCGGGTGTGCGGGTCTCAACCCACCGAGAGAACTCTCCTAGCTCACGACAAGTCAACAGGGTTGCCGGAACGCATCGACCGCGTCTCGTCGACGCTGTCATAGGTGTTGGAGAAGTCTCGGGACACTCCAGAGGCCCGTTGTGTCGTCACGCTCTGCTCTACCCTATACCACCAACATGGGGTATATGGGTAATCCATTGGCGTTGGTCGTGACGGGTGGAAGCCACACAAACCAACACTCCCCCTGGCTGACATGGCCGTCAACGCTAGAACACACAAATAAGCTGAGGTACTGAACAACAGCGTATGCAAAACCACGATCTACACCGGTCAACCACACACACACACACACACATACACGCACATCTGCTGCCCATCTAAGGTCTCCTCACGACACTGGCACATCATACAAAGTGGCCGGGTCTAGACCATGAGAAGAGTGAGGCACACGCACACAAACTAGTGTAGTGCACATCATACACATGTCATGCGGCAAGAGGGTCTCCTCGTGACACTGGCGGTACCAGTGCCCGGGTCTTGACCACTACGAGCAATCCAACAGGTGTCTGTATATCAACCATGATAACATCATCAATCAACACTTAGGATCATAGGGGATCTCCTCGTAACACAGGTGCAACTCACCACGTGTCCGGGTCTTGACCACTATGAGCAAACACGGTAGCATGCACATACCACACGCAGTATGGCCACAAACCAAGAAACTCGATCACATGGTCTCCACGTGACACTGGTGCTACCGACCAAGTGTGTGGGTCTCGACCAACAGAGTGCTACCATACACCAGCAGCTATGCAGGCACGTGGCATGAGCACCACGCCGGTTGCTGTAGTATGCTCATAGCAGATCATGGACCCCTCGCCATGCATCTCCCGTGATGGCTGTTGGCCTGAGGGTGAGTGTGCACCCTGGAGGGTCCCTAGCAGTGGCTGGTTCACACCACCAACTGTTTTTGGAGAGACTGAAACTATGGAGGCAACTGGTTCCAAGGATGGCAAAATCTGGTCAGAGAGTGAGGCAATAGTTTTGGCCTCAATTGGATGGGAATTAACACTTGATCAAGGCTCAAAAGCAGTGGCATTTTATAGCCACTGATCTAAGCTTTCCAGAACACCAAAGCATGCCAGATTTGGAGCTTCCTAGCAGATTCTATGGCTTCTAGAGTGCTCCTTGGTAGGCTGTCCTTTTCCCACCTAGNGATTCCTCAGCTTGCTTCTAGTAGGAGGGAAGGTGTCCAGAAGACCAAGACACCTCTAGATGCCTTGTAGGACAAGTCACCCCTTTTAGAAGGTGTGCCACCTTCCTGGACCCTCACCTGGCCTTCTAGAAACTTAAAGAGGAACTCTAGAGGTTGAGCTAGCTTCCTGGCATCTATTTTCCACCTCCCTTGAGGCAGGGCAGAATTTTATCTTGTGGGACTTGAACCCGGGCCCCTGCCTCTAGAGGTGGACACCATTAACCACTAAGCCACTAAGGCTTGTCTTTTTGGTGTTCCTTTTTGGAGTCACTCCTGCCATGGTGAGGAGCATTATTCCAACAATGGCGCGTCAGGTCGATGTCCACACAACACTACCCCCGGGCAGATGAACCTGGCATCAATGTCCTCGATGGAGATGCTGATGCCATAGCTGAACAGATCCTGGGCAATGAATCATGTGGTCTCTCCATCATGCAGAGATAGCTCCCCCTATCACGTACGAGTCGGCTCCTAGCCTCAAAGAGGAAGTGGTCTCTTCGGCTACAACTCCTCACGTCGTTGCTGCATCACCTAGAGTGTACCAGTCCTCACATGACTGCCAAGGGTCCCAACTCACAGTCTCTCCTCTCACCACTCTATCACGATGCATGTGTGTACGCCGGAGGAAAGGGAACGGGCAAGCAACATATGAGCATGGATGAAGTGGCAGAGCTGGGCTCCAAGGCGAGAGAGTGCACCCTGAGGCACAGGGGTATACCGCCCAAAGAGGAGGGCTGGAGCAACGAACCGGATCACCACTCATGGATAAAGGTGACGATGGAGCAGCTGAGTTGGGTGGATGAAGGTGCGTGATGGCAGTGGCAGAAGGAGGAGCGATGACGGAGTCGACAGGAACGACGATACCGGAAACTGAAGGCACGCTCGGCTCTCCTATGGTAGTGTCTCCATCGAATGTCATACTCTGAGCTGCTAGAGGATCCTCCTTGAGTATGGGTGTACAAGATCCTAGTAGTGGAAAGCTCATGTCGATAGTACTGGTGCTCCCCTCCTCTAAGAATCGCTCACGCGCTGCCATCATCTCCCACTATAGCATCACTACACGCTCCTGCAAGACAGCGTAATCTGCCTCGGACATGTGGAGGTGGCCCATGTCTGCCTCACATAGGATAAACTCAGCCTCACTGGATGCTGCACATGCAAACTACAGAACTCTTGAGTACACCTCCATCCACATCTCTGCTGCTGAAGACGATGGAGCCGGTGCTGTTGCATCCACCTGTGGCTCAACCAAACTCGCAATGTGCTGAGCCGCTAGAACATCAAATGAAGCTGCAGGTGTCGTATCCACACCACAGCTCATGTCTGTCATACGAGGAGGAATGAGCGTTTGCATGTTGAGAGAGAAGGAGAAGGAGGTGTCATCGGAGTTCGTGGAGCATGTGGAAATGTCGCCCGTGTAGGTACTTCCACTCTCAGCGTTGATGTGATTAGTAGGGTCACCAATAGGTGAATACGAGAGGGCATAACTTAGCTCCTGCTAACGAGGTGACTCCATGAGCATGTACAGATCTGCTCCACTGTCCTCGACTGTCGCCACAGTGGACACAGGTGTGCAGGACTCTGGCTCGACAATGCCCATCAAGGCGACCAGCAAGCGCAACTGGTGCTCACGCACCGTCTTGCGGAGAAGGCTGGTCACTACCACCTGCTCGATAATGGAGTGAGGAACACCATCTCACTCTGTCATGTGTGTCGCTGCTCCATCGTATGCACCGGAACCCGTGGACTCTGGGAACATGGGCGACTCACGCTGAAGCTGGTCCTCAGGTAACGCAAATGATACGGTGGAGCCTGCTATGTCTGCTACAGCACATGTCCTTGTGAAATCTCTCAGAACTGCTACTCTCAAGAATGCCTCAACCTCTAAAAGACCAGCCGGCCGAATCTGCTCATGCACTGCGACCGTTTTCGGGTTGGTGTGAGTCTCGTGCGCCAACGCCCCCGGAAATCCATATGGGGCATCCCAATCTGCACGATACTCTTGTGCCACGGCTAGGCCGCTACCGGTCAGAGTCGCGAGTGGCAGCGTCCAGGCACGTGGGACCTGCACTCCTCCCTATGAAACCTCCTGCTGCAGAACGCCCGGCTCCTGCTCCCAACGTAGATGTCGACCTCGATGAAATGCACGTCCCAAGCACTCCAACCTCCGCCGGACTGGTGTGAGTCTGCTGCACACTCTCCCCCAAAATTCCGGTAGACGCATCCCAATGTGTATGGGACTCTTGTGCCACCGGTGGGCCGCCACCAGTCGGAGCCGCGGGTGACACCATCCAGGGATGCCGTGCATGCGCTCCTCTTGATGTAACCTGCTGCTGCGAAAGATCTGGATCCAGCCCGGACGTGGAAGTTGATCTCAATGACACGCAAGTCTCCAACATGAACGTCATGTCAGGATCAGACTCCACGTGATGTGTTGTCACCGAATCGTTTGAATCTACCTGAGCCGACACTCGGGCACCACGGCCCAGCATGAGTGCATAACTTGTCACTACGGTCACAATAGGCTATGATCAACTTTGCGGCACAAGATTGAATCTTGCGCCCGTAAGTTACGCTATCTTACGTTTGCGACAAAAATACGCCCGCATGATAGAAAGTTAAAGAAAATCATTTTTCAAGCACGTCACGATCGGCGTTTCCCTTCAATTTCCAGGTCAATCTGACAAGTTTGGTTGTCACCCCCATACTTAAGGCCTAGATTTAAAGAATAGGCATTCCAGGAGGTTTGACCCCGGACCCCCCACCTGGCTGTCTGCGGACGCTGGTGGAAGACGTCGCGATGTGACGCGACGTCTGCTATTTGCAGACGTCGCGATGTCACGCGACGTCTACCATTTGCAGACGTGGCAATGTGACGTGACGTCTGCCATTTGCAGACGTCGCGTCACTTTGCGACTGAAGGCTCTCTCATTGCCCTCTCAGTGCAGGGCAATGAGCAGCAACTTAAGCAACAGGTGCAGCAATGTGTGAGCAGGGACAGCAGCAACGTCTAAGCAACAGCGTCGCCCGCGTCTGAGCAGCAACGGCAGCGGCGGCATTTTAGCAGCAGCGGCGGCAACAGCGGTGACATATTAGCAGCAGCAGCGGCTGCGGCTGCGTTGTAGCGGCGGCAGCGCCCGCGTCTTAGCAGTAGGAGTTTATTGTAGGGGCGACACTTGCCAGTGGATCTGAGGCAGAAGATCTGAGGTAGCAGCAGCGGCATCCGCATATCTAAAGCATCAGCAGCGTCGGCCATAGATCTGAGGCAGCAGGAGCTGCATTTGCTAGTGGCGGCCTCAGATCTGTTGCTATCACTGCCAGCAGCGCTGAAGGGCAGCACCAGTAGCGCACAAGGAGCTGTAGTAGCACAGCACCAGTAGCTCACAGGGGACAGCAGCAGCAGTGCTCAAGGGGCCTTAGCACCAGCGCTGGAAAGGGCGGCAGCAGCGGTGCATTAGGGGCAGCAGCATAAGCAGTGGCAAAGAGGCAGCAGTAGCAGTGCTTAAGGACCAGCGGCAGTAGCCCTTTAGGGGCTGCAGCAGCAGTGCAAAAGTGGCTAAGTGGCAGCGAAGAAGGGGTTAAGTGGCAGCAGAAGCAGCACTTAAGGGGCAGCAGAAGTAGCCCCACATCCTTCCCAGCTATGGGCAGCCCTCAAGGCCCATTCCACAAGTACTTTACCATCATCACAAGGGCAAAGGCCAAGCAGCCAGAGCATGTCACACCCGCGAAACACAAGACATGCACCTTCTGCTTTAAACACGTCCCCGACAACCACTCGCGGCTCGAAGAGCACGTTATGGGGGATGTGTACAAGACGTATAAGAAGGCAACGAAAAATTCTGATGTCGTTGAATGCACAAGCGAGAAGGCCATTGAGCTGCGTCACAAGGAGCTGGCCAACATCAAGAAGATTGGGGTCCAAGCAGCCGAGCAGCAGGCAAAGCGTGGAACATCCACATTTCAGGCAGATGCAGCTATAGTGGCGTCTGTGGGTGCTGGACCGGCGGCGGCAAGCATGTCTGTGGGGGCGGGAGGAGGACAAGAGGCACGCATGGAGGTGGGAGGGGGGGCGGGGGTGGCTGCACGTCCGGGCCTTGGCTTGGGTACGGGAAAGCGTGCGTGCATTCAACAAAATGTGGTGGCAGCGTGGGAGAGGCAAGAGCGTGACCAGCTAGACCGCGATTTTGTG
Organism: Penium margaritaceum; assembly: GCA_023375785.1. Taxonomy (NCBI): domain Eukaryota; kingdom Viridiplantae; phylum Streptophyta; class Zygnematophyceae; order Desmidiales; family Peniaceae; genus Penium; species Penium margaritaceum. The sequence continues at coordinate 31,685 of SZWC01020918.1, forward strand.
GAGAGGGTGTTGGCGGAGGGGTCGGCGTTGAAGTTTGGCGAGACAGCGGAGGCGGAGAGATTCTTTACACACCTCTCGAACTACTAGGGTCCGACATGGAGGAAGCCGTTTGCGAAGAGAGTTAGCGGTTCGCAGTTGGGGGAGGTCGCACACGCAGTGAAGGAGGAGCTGGCTGAGATGTACAGGAAGTGGGACAAGACGGGGGTGACGTTGGAGTGCAATGGCTGGAGTGACCGCATCATGCGGTCCATTGAAATAGCGATGGCTGGGAACGTTGTGACAGGATGGACTTCCGTGCGTAGCGAGTGTAAGCTGCCTGTCAGGAAGACGGGCGAGTATGTTTCAGGCTTCTTGCGGAAGGCGGTGGAGAAAGTGGGCAAGGAACGGGTGCTGCAGGTTGTCATGGACAGCGCCGGCAACAACAACGCCGCGGTTGAGATGCTGCAGGAAGAGTACCCCAACATTCTGTGGACGCGTTGTGCGGCGCACTGTCTGGATCTTTGCATTGAGCACATCTTGGACGGCCAGCCTGAGTGTGCGCTCACACTCAGGCAAGTGGGCCAAGTTGTTCTCTTTGTAAAGAGGCACACTCAGGTGGCTGGACTGTTTGAGATATGTTCAACCACCTTGAGTTGCTCCGTCCGGGTGCGACGCGCTTCAGCATACAGGTGATCATGCTGAGGAGGTTTTTACAACTGCAAGAGAAGCTGTGTGAGATGGTGGCATCAAGAGACTAGGGGCAGATTCCAGTGTGTATGTCGGCCAAGGGGAAATGGGTGTAGCGGAAGGTGTTGGAGGGGAATTTCTTGGCACATTGCGTGTCGTTGCTGAGCATGATTAAGCCTGTGTTCAGCATGATGCAGAAGGTCAACACCACGAACAAGTATGTGCCTTGGACATAGAATGACCTCCTCGAGTGCATAGAGCAACTGAGGGAGGCGGCGGCACGAGCAGCACCAGTCTTGTTCTTATAACATGAGGTGAGGGAGAGTGGGTCGTGTGAGGGCGGGTCGGCGAGCGCCATGGGTATGGGGGGAGAGACACAGGTAAGTGCACAGGTGGGGGCGGGAGGAGCGACAACTATGTCACCCGCAAGTGCAGGCTCTGGCACATGCGCTGTGGCATGGGCAAGTGCAAGCGGGGCGTCAGCGAGTGGGGCGGCGACAAGCGGGGCAGCAAGAAGTGCGGAGCGTAGCGGCAATGGCAAGCGCCCTTACCGCACGCCTGCTCGCTTTGAGGCAGCTGTCAACCGTTGCCTCAAGGATCGCTGGGATGGCGTGAAGGGTGTTCAAGCAAAGAAGGACTTGCACAGTCCGCTCCACTCTGTGGGAATGGCCTCGAACCCGACGTTCCCTCAAGCACAGCTCGATATCCCTCAGGTCAACAAGGACATTGAGACGTTGCTAGCCTTGTGGGAGCCACGTCTTGGTCGACAGTTGTTTTTTAAGGCGAAGTATGCGGAACAGTATTTGAAGCGTGGGGGGAGCTTCGGCAGTGACTTGGCTGTTGCTTGTCTTGAGTTGGTGCGTGCGTGCGAGGTTGAGGTTGGGGTGTGGTGGACGTTGTTTAGAGGAGATGCAAAGCTGTTGCAAGCATTCGCCATCAAAGTGTTGTGTCAAGGTGTTACAACATCCAGCATGGAGAGGGGGTGGAACGTCTCCAGGCACATTTCTCACAAGAAGAGGCTTCGGTTGCTCCATGACCGTCGTAGGCGCATCTATCCCATGGCCATCAACAAGAAGACATTGCGGTGTTATTGTGAGCACACGGCGGAGAGAGAAGCTCAGCGACAGAATACATGTTCCCTCCTGGATGGCGCAGGTCCAGAAATCCAGAGGAAGGGGAAGATTGTGTCATCAGAGGATTTTTCTGTACACCAGCGGGTTTGTGGGTCCAGCTTGCTCTGCCCCTCACGTGCCTGCACCATAACAATTACAACACAAGCAAACGTGCGGAGGTGACCCACCGCCGGCCTTCTCCCGCTCCACACCTCTTGCGACGTTTTCCATGCCTTGCTGTCCTTGTCCTTCAATGGTTTGGTCAGTGTAAGGTTCATTATGTACGCCGTTGTCCATGTTGCCTCTGCCCAATACCATTATGCAAGGTCAGTGTCGCTCAACATGGATCGCACCATGTTAAGGATTGTGCGATTTTCTCTCTCTGCAACGCCATTTTGCTGCGGGGAGTATGGAGTTGTTTTCTGCTTGTCAATCCCCTCACTCTTCATCCACCCAAGGCAGCCCAAATATTCACCGCCGTTGTCGCTCCGGAACGCCTTCACCTTCAACTCTGTCTGCCGCTCCACATCTGCCACGAACTCTTGCATGCATGTAAGGACTTTGCTCTTCCCCTTCATGAAGTAGATGTACAGTTTGCAGCTGTGGCGCGCGCAATCACCTCGCCTTTGTCTTCCTTGCGGATGACAGCCTCCTTCTTCGTGAAGAGCATCTCAAGTCCCTTGTCGGTAAGGTGGCTAATGGAGAGCAGGTTTGCCCGAAACTTGGGCATGTGGAGCATGTCGTGGATTGTGCTCGTGACAGGTTTGCCTTCCACAATTGACTCAATGCGGACGTTACCCTCACCGGCGGCCACCTCTGTTTTGCCATTGGCCACCATCATGTGTCTCTCCTAGGCGTTGTAGGTGTCACCCTATTACATTGGGTGTGGTGGCTTGATCTGGAGTGAATGACGGCAACTCCCGGATCGTTCAAGTCGGTGGAGTTGTACGCCATGAAGGTCTGCTCGTCTTTCTTCCCGACCCGCTGCAACCGGTCTGGCTTCTTCTTGGGCCAGGTGCGCGCATACTGGCCCTCCTTGCCACAGTTCAAGTACTCCTCCTTCTTGTCACCCTTCTTCATGCCCTGTTTAGCACCCTTCCACTTGTTGCCTCGGCCTCCACTGTGAGGATGAACTGTGTAAGCAGAACTTGATACCGCTGCACTCTCTCGACCACCATGTTGCATCCACTCATTGCGTACGTACTCAGCAACCTACGAGTACTTCAGCTCGTCGGAAGGCCAGCCACCAAGGACCGTGATCATAGGAATCCAACTATTTGGCAAGCCTAGAAGGAGGATCAAAGCTTGCAGCTGAGAGTCGACCTCCCAACCAGTGGCCACGCACTCTGTTGCGAGTGACTCAATCTGTTGCATGATTTCCATGATGTTGTTACCTTCGTTGGCTCAGAGGGTGACGAGCCGTTTGAAGATGAAGAGCTGATTGGCAAGGTTGCTCGACAGGTAGATGGAGCAGATTTTTGACCATGCGTCTACGACCAGGGTGTATCCTTGGATGTGTCCAAGTTGTGGTGGGCATAACGCGGACAGAAGGAGCGCCAATGCCTTTTTGTTGCGCTTCTTGTATGCCTCCTTCACCTCAGCCGTTGCAGTCTCCGGCGGATCAGTCTCATCACCCTTCACAAGCTCAAGCAGTCGCTTGTCGTCAAGGAAGACGTCAATCTGCCACCTCCACAAGGAGAAGCCTGTCCCATCAAACGTAAGGACAGTGCGGCTACTCTCTTACTCCTTGGCGGCCATGTCTTAATGTAGGAAGCTTGAAAACAAGTTGGCTTGGGACCTCTTAAAGGCGTGGGCCCATAAACCTTTGCTGGCCTGAGGGTAAGTGTGCACCCTGGAGGGTCCCTAGCATTGGCTGGTTCACACCACCAACTGTTTTTGGAGAGACTGAAACTGTGGAGGCAACTGGTTCCATGGATGGCAGAAAAATAGTCAGAGAGTGTGGCAACAGTTTTGGCCTCAATTGACTGGGAATGAATTCTTGAGCAAGGCTCACAAGCAGTGGAATTTTGTAGCCACTAATCTAAGCTTTCCAGAACACCAAAGCATGGAACACTTGAAGCTTCCTAGCAGATTCCATGGCTTCTAGAGTGGCCCTTGGTAGGCTGTCCATTCTCCCATCTAGGAAGGCATCCCTCCCTCTAGAAGCTTCTGCCCCTTCCTAGATTCCTCACCTTGCTTCTAGTAGGAGGGAAGGTATCCAGAAGACCAAGATACCTCTAGATTCCTTGTAGGACAAGTCACCCCTTTTAGAAGGTGTGGCACCTTCCTGGACCCTCACCTGGCCTTCCAGAAACTCAAGGAGGAACTCTAAAGGTTGAGCTAGCTTCCTGGCATCAATTTTCTTCCCCCCTTGAGGCAGGGCAAAAATTCGTCTTGTGGGACTTGAACCCCAGCCCCTGCCTCTAGTGGTGGACACCACTAACCACTAAGCCACTAAGGCTTGTCTTTTCGGTGTTCCTTTTTGGAGTCACTCCTGCCCTCGTGAGGAGCATCACTCCAACACGTGCGTCATCGTCGTCGCATCTCTACAGTCCAAAAGGGGTTGAGGGCTACTGGTGCTAATCAGGCAGAGGGCGAGGACGAATGGGAAGAGGTGGGTGAGGAGGATGGGGGCGAGGAGGAGAAGGGGGATGAAGATGAAGGCGAGGAGAGGTAGGAGGCAAAGGACAAGTTAGATGTGCTTGAGAGCGGTTCAAAGGAAGATGAGGACGATGGCATTGAAGTGGAAGCGGAGGATGAGGGGGAGGAGGAGGAGTTGCATGCTGTGATTGGGAGGCTTTTGCTTGCCTTAGCCTCCCATCGGACCTGACTGAGGGATTTGTGCTTGATTTGGTGGTAGAGAAGGGCATTGGTTGGTCGACGTGGTGTTGGATTGGATTTGAGGGCGCGCATCCTTTGCACAGGTTAGGGGGTACTCGTACACATGCATGTTATGTGTTGTTGGAGTGCTGCTAGTCGTGTATGAGGCACCATCTTTGGTAGACGCATTGCATATCCCACAACCTTTTGATTGTCCTTTTTTTGCTTTAGCTACAACAATTGCAAAACATGTGTGCTTGTTTATGTATCTCTTGTTTTCCACGCTACAATAAATGGGATATACTTGGGTGATGAAATGAATGGACCATGACATGGGAACGCACTAGGAAAGAGCATGAATGGAACAAGACATGGCAACACAAAGAGGGAGATTAAGTATAGATGAAAAGAACATGACATGGGTACAAAGTTAGTGCGGTGAATGGAACATGACATATGATTTTGTGCACGAGACATGGGTATGCCATGACAACCCCCCCCCCCCCGATGGGTGAATGGAACATGACATATGATTTTGTGCACGAGACATGGGTATGCCATGACAACCCCCCCCCCCCCGATGGGTGAATGGAACATGACATATGATTTTGTGCACGAGACATGGGTATGCCATGACAACCCCCCCCCCCCCGATGGGTGAATGGAACATGACATATGATTTTGTGCACGAGACATGGGTATGCCATGACAACCCCCCCCCCCCCGATGGGTGAATGGAACATGACATATGATTTTGTGCACGAGACATGGGTATGCCATGACAACCCCCCCCCCCCCGATGGGTGAATGGAACATGACATATGATTTTGTGCACGAGACATGGGTATGCCATGACAACCCCCCCCCCCCCGATGGGTGAATGGAACATGACATATGATTTTAAAATTTTTAGGGTCAGTTCCCTTACGGAGCAAGATTGAATCTTGCGGCCGGTTTTTACGATGTAACGTACGCCAATTCTTTTTATGTTTTGCTACTTGGGTAATCATAGACAATAGGCAATGCATAGTGACCACAATTCCCCTCAACAGGTACAGCAACGGAAGCCGAGGAGGTGGAGGATGTATCAAAACCGGCGCGAGCATGGCGTGTGGAGCACTGACGCCAACGCCGCAAGGACACACGACTAGAATGACTACATGAAGCCATGTCATCACATGGTGGCGTCGTGGTCACATGAGAGTGGAGGATCGAAAGGATGGTGGTAGCCTCAAACTGGCCGATGGTGGAGCTAAAGGGACACCATCACATGAGGAAGGAGGAGAGGATGAATGACATGTGATTGAAGAGGATGTCGACAAACTAGTAGCAGAAGCACGCTCAGTGATGACAAGGTCACAAAGCCGCTGCACCATCTGCCGCAGGCCGTAGATCTTGGTGAGTATAGTCGCCAGAATTCCAGCTAGGGGATCTACCTGTCAATGCGCCGGATAGCAACGGTCTAGAAAACGGGTCCCGACATGGGAGGCCGCCAACCGCTCTTGGTATTGCAACCAAGATAACATATCACCCTCGAACGAGGGATCCACACTTTAGGTTCGTTTGGTTTGCAACCTCACGAAGTCCGCATGTTGGTCTTTAGTGTCTACCTTTGGTTGGACACTCTGTGAGGAGTCTCAAAGGCAAGAACTGTAAATGGATGCATGCAAGGTACAGGATTTTATACTTGCAGAGCTTTGCTAAAGCTTCTGCTTGTAGTGGCTCCACTGGAGCCAACCTCA
>SZWC01020919.1:31958-47110 GCA_023375785.1 Penium margaritaceum
GCCACTGTGGATGGCTCTCCCTGAGCCATGCACGACCAGCTAAGGCCGGTCCAATCATCCTCATACCGCAAAGGTGCTTTCTTTGGTCGCAAACTGCGCCGGGGTAGTGGTGCGGCTTCTTGCTTTGGTGCTGGTGCTTCCACAGGTGGTAGTTTGTCGTCGTCGTCGTCGTCGTCGTCGTCGTCGTCTGAAGAGTTGTCAGACTCCAAGTCAGAATCGGAAGCCCTGGATGCCTCGGTATCCGCGTCCATGTCAGATGCTGCATCATCCTCCGCAGCATCTCTCCCATTCCTACCACCTGCTGGCAAAGCGAGCCAGTTGTCGGGCGCTTGGCCTCCGGACTCAAGCAACACTATCCACTCTCCCGCTTTGGGAGCGAGGATCGGGTCCAGCAGCTCTCCCCTTCCAAGGGTGTGTTCGTCAAACACGACGTCGCGGCTCCTCACGAGCTTGCCTGCTGCCTGGTCCCAAAGCTGATAGGCTTTGTGTGACGTGTCGTACCCAACTATGACGCACTTCCTGGAACGCGCGTCAAGTTTGCCTCCACCTTCTCCCGACTGGATCTTCACCCATGCAGTTGATCCAAACACCTTCAGATGGGATGCGTTGGGTTTCTTCCCCAACCATGCTTCCTGTGGGGTCTTCAGTTGCTTGTCCTGCTCCTTTCCACGCTTCCGCAAGGCGGTCGCTGGTGTGAGGTTCAAGAGGTAGCAGGCCGTTGTTGCTGCTTCAGCCCAAAAGCAAGGTGGGAGCTTGGCGTCGAAGAGCATGCTTCGCACCATGCCGAGCAGGGTCTGGTTCATCCTCTCGGCCACGCCGTTGCTTTGGGCATTGTATGGGGTGGTCTGCTCGTGGCGGATGCCATGATGCTTGAGCCAAGGCTTGCATGCCTCGTACTCACCCCCGTTGTCACTTTGAAGCATCTTCACCTTCTTGGACGTTTGCCGCTCCACCATAGCGACGAAATCGAGGAGCTTCTCCTTGACCTCTCCCTTTGTTTTGAGAAAGTAGATCCACAACTTGCGGCTGTGGTCATCAATGAAGGTCAGGAAGTACTTGCTTCCTCCGTTAGACGGTGTGCAGAAGGGTCCACACATGTCACTGTGTATCAGTTCCAAGACGTGCTCCGCTCGTTGACCTCCTCTCCCAAACGGCTTCTTCTTTGCCTTCGCTTGAAGGGATGGTTCACACAATGCACACCCTTCGCCATGCTTCATGGTGCACCCTTCCATTCCGCGGACTACCTCTTTCTCTTGCATGTTCTACAGCATGCTGTTGGCCACATGGCCAAATTGCCGGTGCCACAGCTCAGCGTCAGTGTCCTTGGTTGATGTGGCGGCCGCAGTGGTCGCCGGCGGTGCATCCTTTGGCTCCGGTGCCACTGTCTTGGTGGCACATGCGAGTCCCTCATCCAACGCCTTGGTGACTTTGGTTTGAAGCACGTAGAGGCCGTTGACTCTTGGAACTTGAAGCATGAGGTCGTCTTTGGTGTACAAAATCTGGATGTCCTCATTTTTTAGGGCCACCGCTTCCTTGTTGGTGAACACCACTGTCATGTTGTTGTCGGTGACTTGTGACACGGACAACAGGTTGGCTACGAAGGAGGGCATGTACACCACCTTTCGAAGGTTGACCGCCTTCTCCGCACCGTTCACGTTGAACGTGATCACCTTGTCCCCTTCGTCCATGGCTTGGACGACGCCGCCGTTTGCACACTTGATGCGCATGACAGATTCAGCCATGGAGACAAATCCACCCTTCTCTTTTGAAGAGTGGTGGTTGGTGCCCGAATCAAGGGCGAATGCCCCGGGCCTAAGGATCGTTGCGCCCTTCATGGGCAGCCCCCTAGCCATCATGTTGGTGAGGTCCTTCTTCTCCTTTCCACCTTTGTTCCCGCCTTCTTTCTTGGGACTACGGCAGTCCCTAGCCCAGTGCCCAGCCTTGCCACAGTTGTGACAGTTCCTGGGCTTCTTGGAACTCTTCACGCCACCGTTGCCTTTCCCTCCACCACCACCGCTTCCGCTGTTGCCTTGACTGGAGCGAGAGCTTGCACTTTGTCCACCGAAGCGAGAGGCATAGGCTGAGATGTTTGCCTCACTGCCACTGCGTCGCATGGACTCGTTGCGGACGTGTTCGGCGACAGCCTCGTACGTCAGATCTGCCTCCTTCCAACCACCAAATACGATGATCAAGGACCCCCAGCTTTCCGGCAGCGCCATTAGAAGGTTCATGGCACGCATGTTGGAGTCGAGCTTCCATTCCATTTGCTGGAACTCTTGCAGCACGTTGTCCAACGACTGCAAAAATGCGGGTATCGATTCTCCTTCACTCACCCTCATCGATATCAACCGTTGGAAGATGAAGAGTCGGTTTGCTAGGGCGTTTGATTGATGCACACGTGAGAGCTTTGCGTAGGCCTCAGCAGCCAACGTGCATCCTGTGATGTGGGAGTGTTGAGTCTCATTGATGGACGTCACAAGAATGGCGAGAGCCATGTTGTTCTTCATCGTCCATGCTGCAAGGTCTACCGCATGCGTCGTCACGGTCGCATCGAGGGTCGTGTCCAACATGGACAGAGCTGTTCCTCGTCCCCTAGTCCGCCACGTGCGCGCACCCTACCTGAAGAAGCCGATGGAGCCGATGGAGCCGATGGAGCCGATGGAGCAGATGGAGCCGTCCGAAGGTCGTGTCCCTGTTGTACCTGTGCGCCCTGCAAGACCACGCGCTAGTCGGTCTTGGAAGCGTGCCTTAGAACCAGAAGTGTGGGTCCATAACCCTTTGTCAATGCGCCGGATAATAACGGTCTAGAAAACGGGTCCCGACATGGGAGGCCGCCAACCGCTCTTGGTATTGCAACCAAGATAGCATATCACCCTCGAACGAGGGATCCACACTTTGGGTTCATTTGGTTTGCAACCTCACGAAGTCCGCATGTTGGTCTTTAGTGTCTACCTTTGGTTGGACACTCTGTGAGGAGTCTCAAAGGCAAGAACTGTAAATGGATGCATGCAAGGTACATGCTTTTATACTTGCAGAGCTTTGCTAAAGCTTCTGCTTGTAGTGGCTCCACTAGAGCCAACCTCAACCTACAGTCCTACTTGGCGCATCCTTAGACCGCCAAGTGTCATCCTCAAGCCAGGCTCTAGTAAGCTTCCTAGAAGCTTCCTGCCTTAGTTTTGGCTACAAAGAAAATTGTGGCCGTCGCGGGGTTTGAACCCGCGATCTCTCGTTTGAGACTCCGGTGCCTATTCAACCATGCCAAAAAGGTATGGTTCCTATGATGAGCCACAGGGGACATACCCATTATGGGCAGTGCATTCTTGGCCCATCTCAGAACAGACCAAGGGGACATACTCCATAGAGCAGTGCATGCCTTGTCTGTATGTGTAGCTAGCCAGCTAGGCAGTGGACAAGGTGCATATTATTTCAACACCGTTACCTCTTCAAGATCTGGCAAAGACTCAGGCAACAGTTCAGCAGTTACTCTCGGTCGAAGGGCAGAAAGACATTGCGTTTGTCAGGTTCTATTCACCTTGTGCCGTGGCCACTAACTTGAAGTCATCCCTGTTCACCCAGCTTGGCCACTTGACATCGGATTGGCTGTTTGCCTGTAGATGCTGTTGCTATTGCTGCGTAGGTTCCGTTTGCTCTTGTTGTTGTTGCTGTGGGACCAGAGATCCTCGCTACTGTTGCTGTTCTTGCTGCTGCCGCCGCGGCCGTGGTTGCTGCTCCCGGTGGAGCGGTGGCTCCTACTGCAACTGCTGCTGCCGTTGCTGCAGATGGAACGCCACTTGCTGTTGCTGCTGCAAAAGTGACTACAGTGACTGTTGCTACTGTACCTGCTGTGGTATTTGCTGTTGTGGAAACCGGTGCCCCCGTGGGAACTGCTGCGTCTGCGGGAATTGCTGCTCTTGCTGCTGCTGCTACCCTTGCTGCAGCTGCTGCTACAAGTGCTGCTGCTGCAGTAAGTGCTGCTGGTGCTGCAGCTGTAGGTGCTGCTGCTGCAGGTGCTGTTGCTGCCCATGCTACTACTGCTGTGGTAACTACTGCTGCTGCTGAAGCTGCACACGCAGCTGCTGCTGTTGCCACTGCTGTTGCAGCTGCTCCTGATGTAGCGGCTGCTACTAGTCCGGTGTTGCCATCAATGGCTGTTGCTGTAACATCGTTTGCTGTTGAAGTACGAAGGCTGGCCTTGAGTCTGGCTGTGCGTATGGCTGCTGCTGATGTGGGAAATACTGTTGTGTGAAATTCTCCTGAGGGAACTGCAGCTGTGGGAATTATTGCTACGGGAACTGCTGGTGTGGAAATTGATGCTGTGGGAACATCTGTGGTAGTGACTCCGGTTGTGGTGGTAAATACTGCTTTGGAAACTGCTGTTCCTGCTGCTGCTATGTGCAGGATTGCTGCAGCTTTGCAAAATCGACATGCTGTTGCTACTGCTGCTGTGTGTAATTCTGTTGCAGGTGAGACTACTGCCGTTGCTCCTGTAGTTGCGGCTACTACTCCTGCTGTTGCGCATGCTGCTCCTGCTGTTGCTCCTGCTGTTGCGGCTGTAGCTCTTGCTGTTGCTGCTGCTGCTCCTACTGTTGCGACTGCTGCTCCAGCTGCTGCTCCTTCACTTGCGGCTGCTGCTCCTACTTGTGCACATGCAGCTGCTGTTCCTGCACATGAGGCTGCTACTCTTGCACGCATGCTTGCTCCTGCACAGGAGTCTGCTGGTCCTGCATAGGCTGCAGCCGCTCTTGTTGCTGCTGTTGTGGCTCCTGCAGATGCTGACCCTGCACGTACAGTAGCGACTCCTGCTCATACTGCACATCCTGCTGCTGCAAACTGGAGTGCAACCCACATTGCCCCTCCTGGCCATCCATCTCGGCGTTCTCCGTGATCAGCACTCCCAACAATGATGTCTGCATGCACTACTGACAAAAATTATCACACGGAGGATGTCTGAAGGATGATTTTGAGGTACGGTGTATAGGGTATAGGGTATGGGGTATGGGGTATGGGATATGGGGTATGGGGTACGGGGTATGGAGTATGGGATTGGAGCATGGGGTATGGGGTGTGGCGTGTGGGGTATGGGGTATGGGTTATTGGGTCATGGGACATGGGAGGATGGGAGTATGGGGTGTGGGGTCTGGGGTATGGGGGGTGGGGTCTGGGTTATGGAGTATGGTGTACGGGGTGTGGGGTATGGGATGTGGGGTATGGGGGGTGGGGAAATGGGTGTGGGGAATGGGGTATGGGATATGGGTCTAGGGTTTAAGGTTGAAGGTTCAGGGTCAAGGTTCAGGGTTCGGGTTGGAAATGTCCGGTTCCGGTTTAGGTTTTATGGTCGTAGGTACAGGGTCCAAGGTGCTGGTTCAGACTAGGATTTAGGGTTTAGGGTCCAGGGTCCAGGTTCCATGGTCCAGGATTCTGCCTGTAGGGTTTTTGTTGTTGGGTTTAGGGTCTGGGTTGAAGGTCCATGGTCCAGAGTCCAAAGTTTATGTTGAAGGTTTGGGGCATGGGGTATGGGGTGTGGCGTGTGGGGTGTGGGGTATGGGTTATTGGGTCATGGNCTGGTTCAGACTAGGATTTAGGGTTTAGGGTCCAGGGTCCAGGTTCCATGGTCCAGGATTCTGCCTGTAGGGTTTTTGTTGTTGGGTTTAGGGTCTGGGTTGAAGGTCCATGGTCCAGAGTCCAAAGTTCAGGTTGAAGGTTTGGGGTATGGGGTATGGGGTGTGGCGTGTGGGGTGTGGGGTATGGGTTATTGGGTCATGGAACATGGGAGGATGGGAGTATTGGGTGTGGGGTCTGGGGTATGGGGTATGGTGTACGGGGTGTGGGGTATGGGGTCTGGGGTATGAGGTATGGGTTATGGTGTGTGGGGAATGGGGTGTGGGGAATGGGGTATGGGATATGGGTCTAGGGTTTAAGGTTCAGGGTTCGGGTAGGAGGTGTCCGGTTCGGGTTTAGGGTTTATGGTCGTAGGTATAGGTGCGGGGTGCTGGTTCAGACTAGGGTTTAGGGTTTAGGGTCAAGGGTCAAGGGTCCATGGTCCAGGATTTTGCCTGCAGGATTTTTGTTGTTGGGTTTAGGGTTTGGATTGAAGGTCCATGGTCCAGAGTCCAAAGTTCAGGTTGAGGGTTTAGGGTCGAGTTCACGAGTCACATGCAGTTGCCTCTCACCTTCCGGAGCAGCACCGGCGACACCTTCAGCCCCGTCCTGCCGCCGCTGTCGCTGCCTCCCTGGCTTTGTCTTCCTGCTGCTTCTGTTGTAGCGGCAGAGGCGTGGAACGGCGCGGACCACGAACAGACAGCAGACAGCACAGTGTATAGTGCACAGTACACGGTGCACAATGCATTGTGCACAAAACAGTGCAGCCCGGCAAGGGTGACAAAGAGCACACAGGCAGGCCGGTGTAGCGCCCGGCCTGTGCATTGATAATTCAGAAAACATGGTTCAGGGTTCAGGGTTCAGGTTTCTGGTCAATTAGATGTATTGAGTGATTTGCTTAGGTTCTTGGTCAATTAGCTGCGTGTCTCATTAGCTGTTTGGCTAGTTTTCTGCCTCGCTTCTTGATAGATTAGCTGCTACGCTGACTAGCTGCTTGGCTAATTAGCTCCTTGGTAAATAACATAGTAAGCTTACCATCCACACTATTAGAGTGTAGTGAGATAGCAGCAGGAATGGCATCAGCAACAGCGGAAGCAGCAGTGGCAGCAGGAGGAGCAGTGGCAGTAGCAGCAGCAGGAGCAGGAGCAGCCCCTCCAACGCAGGAAGGCTTGATACTTTAGCCGCTTACCTTGCGGCTGGCACTCCAACTTGTGCTTCTTCCGCGATTGCACACTGTCGAGGTCGACGGCCGCCTTGGCAGTCAAATGTCTGAGCTGCGGCCCACCTTCAGAACTTGTCTAAGCTGCCTCGGTGCACGCAGAGCCTTAGCCGTCCACCCCCACCATCTTGCCTCCCTGAAGCGCGTTTGACAAACTCGGGACGTTGCTGAATTCTGGAGAGCGGCCTACCGTGCCCAATAGGACAGCAAAACAGTGCCGGCGTTTCTGCTGCCAATGCTACTGTTGATGCTGCTGGCGATACTGGTGGTGGTGCTACTGATGCAGATGGCGATGCTGACAGTGTTGGCGATTTAGCTAACATACAGGCGATACTCGCCGCCGCCACCGCCGCTACAAGAAATCGCCGCCGCCGCCGCTGCAAGATCTCGTCGCCACCGCCGCTACAAGATCTCGCCACCGCCGCTGCAAGAACTCGCCGCCGCCGCCACTGCAAGATCTCGCCGCCGCCGCCGCTACAAGATCTTACTGCCGCCACTGCAAGGACTCGCCGCCGCCACCGCTGCAAGAACTCGCCGCCGCNGGGACGTTGCTAAATGCTGGAGAGCGGCCTACCGTGCTCAATAGGACAGCAAAGCAGTGCCTTCAATTCTGCTGCCAATGCTACTGTTGATGCTGCTGGCCATATTGGTGGCGGTGCTACTGATGCTGATGGCGATGCTGACAGTGTTGGCGATTTAGGTAACGTTGCTGCTGTCGTTGCTGCTGGCCCTATACATGCTGTGCGGAGGGAGGCCGTGAGAAGACTGAGAAGCGAAGTCAACTTAAGTGCTGGAGGGTGACGGGCTAAAAGCGAACAACTAATGAGTTGAGCTCAAAGTAAACACGTCGAAACCGAACAAAACAACTGCCGAGTTCCATAAAAATAGCCGCGGTGACAAGAAAATGATGTGCGGTTCGACTGCCAATGCCAAACGTTCCATCTCGGAACGTGTGACGAACAAAAAGACGTATGAGGTCTGGCGCAACAAGACGCGGAGATAAATCTTGTTAATAATATCCATTGTGAGACTTCATGTTACATGAAAGCTATTGTCACTTGTCAGTCTAAGTTGTCAGATGATGTGTTCTGTAAGCGTACACGAAAAGCACCCTGATTTCGTTTCCTACGCAGTCAACAAAAGCTCACGATTGGAAAGACATTGATGTCGGCTGTTAGTTATGCGGTCAGGGGTCATTGCATTATCCGTTCATCATCGGTGGAACCTCGTACGTTCCGCCAAGAGCTTGCTAACCTTGTTTGCAAATGGAAATGCGCTTCGACAGCATGAAAGGTTACCTGTACAATACGAAATTGACATCCCAACGCCGTTTAGACGCCGTTTGCGAACGAATCTTGCTGCGCTGACTACGTGGCACCAATGCATTGGAAAGCAGCCCGATTGGCGGAAGGAAGGACAATGGTCTGCATGTGGACAAGCAGACGCAAAGGACACAACATTGCGGCACACATGGTCCACGCAGACCTCAGCAGCATACACGTGGCTTAGATTGCGTGTTGACGTGGTGGATATGTATCTATGGGGATAATGGATTTCTGTCGTCAGTGGTCGTAAATGTATGTTTTTCTACATATTCTTTTCAGAAGGTCACCATATAGGGACTCTTCGATAGACAGGTTCTGCTCCATGAGCGAGAAATACGGACACCGTTAGATTTGCTTATCGGACATTAATCGTGGGGTGACGACTTTTCTATATGTAATTTTCAGATGGTCGTCATGTAAGGACTCATCAATAGACAGGTTTTGTTCAATGCGTCAGAAAAACGGACACCGTTAGATGTGCTTATCGGATAGTCAAAATGAAGTGACCCTTTTTTTAGACGGGAATCGCTACACTCTACTGAATGTCGCCACTAAATAATAGTTTCAGATTGTCCAATTTCCGCAGGTCTACGTTTCGAGCTACATGTGTTGGCTTTTGAAGCTATAGTTGACGAAATCGAAGGCATCGCAGATAAGTAGGTATTTAGCTATGGTGTGCACAGTATTTGGTGGATGGCAGCAGTTTTCAGATACCTCTTGTTTGTACCACCATGTGAAATTTCAAGTATACTAGGTTGTGACGGTTGTTCATGTAAACTGTTGGTTTAGCCGAAGAGTTCAAATTTGTTACAGTTCAACTGAGCAATGTCGTCATTGATTGAGAGTGGGTGCTCTCTGGAGATTTAGCCTTTGTGTGTGGAGAGCACAATCGCAGCGGAAAGATAGACTTGGAGATGTCTGGAAGCCAGAGCTGGAAAATACAAGTTAATTAGATTGAACTGAGTACAGGGTATTTATACTGTCCGGCTGGCTAGCCCAAGCCTCAGCCTACTGCTTTCCTAGCTTGCTACAACAAGCTACTTGCACCTAAACTTGGTGCTCTGCTTGCACCTGAACCTGGTGCTCTACTTGCACCTAATGCCTAGTTTGAGAAGTCCTCGGCCGTCGATCGTCCAGATCGACGGTCCCTTCTGTCTCTCGGCGAGCCACCCCGTTGGTCGCGTATGTCTCGCGACGGTGGGTGGGGTCGCCGTGTTGCGCACGCCACCGAGAGTGCTGTGACCGTCGTGCCGTCACAGCCACTGTGTTTGCTGCCGTCGTTGACCGCGCACGGTGTCGGGGTTGTCCGCCGAAACAGCCCCTCGGCGGGTGGCGTCACCATCACGCCACTCGCCAAGAGGTATGATACGCAACTTCGCATTGCGTGTTGAGAACGCACTCGCGAGGTTGCAAGCGAAGCCCCCCCCCCCCGACGGCATGATTCTCACGTTGTCGCTCGTTCGCTCGCTCCTCTTCCCCTCGCATCCGCGAGCCGTCGAGGTCGAGCCAGACCTCCCGACACATTTCCGAAAAACGGAAAATGCCCTGAGTGTCCCGAAATCCTGGGTCAGGCCCCAAATATGCCAGAAAATTAGGGCACCTCGTTACATTCATCCCCCCCGTTGGAGGCGCGATGTCCCGGCGCACTTGAGATACTCCTGGAGAACAGTGTTGGTACCCCTGACATGGAAGTTGGCCTCTGGCTCCCAAGGGTTGTGCTCCACCGGGTACCCCTTCCACTGCACCAGAAACTCGCGCCGTCGTCCCCTCTGGCGGTCTGCCAGAATCTTCTCCACCTCAAACTCCTCACTTCCTTCAACCTGGACAGTAGGAGGTGGAGCTGTCCCGCGACCCTGGAAGAATGTGTTGGGGTCACGGTAGGCACGAAGCAGGGAGATGTGGAACACCGGATGGATGGTGTAGTGAGCTGGCAGCTCCGGCTTGTATGAAACGGCCGACCGCTTCTCTAGAATACGGAACGGACCCACCCATCGCGGTTTCAGCTTGGGACTCCCAAACCTCATCAGCTGCATGTTAGTAGAGTTCAGCATCACCTGATATCCCACTTGGAACTCCTCCGTAGAGCGATGCTTATCAGCCTGTCGCTTTTGCTGCTGCTGTGCCTTCAACAGCCATTGCCACACCACGTCCCAAGTGGTGGAAAACCCTTCAGCAATCTGCTGCACAGCCGGAAGAGATGTTGCCGTAGCAAGGGCGGCTGGGCTCAGTGGCTGGTGGCCATAGACCACCTCAAATGGTGACTTTCCTGTTGATGCTAACACCGCTGAGTTGTAGGCGAACTCTGCCACTCCGAGCTTCTCCTCCCAACCCTCTCCATCCGGTGGGACCATGCTCCGCAAAAGTTGCTCCAATGTCTGGTTCGTGCGCTCTGTCTGCCCATCGCTCTGTGGGTGGTATGTCGTGGTCAGCTGCACTCTCGTACCTAGCTTCTCCATGAGATCTCTCCAGAATCGCGAAGTAAAGCGTGGATCGCGATCTGAGACCACTGACTGCGGCACTCTATGTAGCTTGATGACATGACTGAGGAGGAGTTGAGCTGCCCCGGCAGCTGTGATGCTCTCAAGACATGCGATGAAGTGTGCCATCTAGGAGAACCGGTCCACCACCACCAACACCGTATTGTTGCCCTGCTGCGTCACAGGCAACCCGCCGATGAAGTCAAGCGACATGTCTGTCCATGGCCTTTGTGGTACAGGCAATGGTTGCAACTCCCAAGGTGTCTTGGTCCTCCGCGCCTTGATGCGTTGGCACACATCGCAGCTACTCACAAACCTCTTACAATCAGTCTCCATTGACGACCACCAGTATTGGCGTGCCAAGGCTTTGAGCGTCTTGTCGAAGCCGAAGTGACCCGAGTAGTGGGTGTCATGCGCCTCCTCGAACAAAAACTGCTTCAATGGCGCATAGTCCGGTACGACAATTCTCTGCTCCTGCCCCCTTCGCCAATATACTCCATCCCACATGGCGTCTTTCAGCGCACCACCAGTGAACTCACTGTCCACGCCATAGCCATGCTTGAACAGGCTATGCATGACTGGAGATCCCATCAGCACTGAGATGGCATTGAGGCTCAAGTCCGGCCTCCACGACAGAGGATTTGCCGGGTTAACCTTCCCAGGCTTGTACTGGATCGCGTAGTCAAAACTCCCTTCAAGAAACTCCATCCAGCGAGTTTGTCGGCGACTGAGGTTCGGCTGCGTCTTCAGGTAATTCAAGGCATAATGGTCCGTGAAGACCACACAGCGCCGCGACTCGAGGTAGTACCTCTAGTGCTTGAACGCATGGATCACCGCCAACATCTCCTTCTCATGGATTGCGTAGTTCAGCTCCGCACCTCGCAACTTGCGAGACGTGTACGCAATCGGCTGCGGCCCCTTTCCGTGATCCTGCATCAGTACCGCCCCAATGGCATAGTCGCTTGCGTCCGTCGCCATGACGTACTCCTTGGATGAATCCGGATGCACCAGAACCGGAGCGTCACACATTGCAGCCTTGAGCTCCTCGAAGCTCTTCTGCTCCTGATCGCCCCATTCCCACTGGTGATCCTTCATCAGCAGCTGAGTCAGCGGCACACCCTTTTCTGCGTACCCCTGGATGAATTTCCGGTAGTAGTTGACAAACCCCAGGAATACCTGGATGTCACACACGCACTTTGGTGTTGGCCACTGCTTCACTGCTTCCACCTTTTTTGGGTCCATGCGGAGACCTTTGCCGCTCACGATGTGTCCGAGGAACTCCATCTCCCTTTTCTCAAACTCACACTTAGAGAGCTTCGCAAACAGCTTCTCTTTCCGAAGAATGTCCAGCACCTGCCGAAGGTGTTGCTGATGCTCTTCCAGAGTTTGGGAGTAGACGAGGATTTCGTCGAGGAACACCACCACGAACTGGTCCAAGTGAGGGTGGAAGATCCTGTTCATGAGACTCATAAACGTTGCAGGAGCGTTGGTCAACCCAAACGTCATCACGAGGTACTCGAAATGGCCGTACCGCGTCCAAAACGCCGTCTTCTCCACATCCTGCTCCGCAATCCGGATCTAATGGTACCTCGAGCGCAAGTCAATCTTGCTAAAGAACTGCGCTCCCCTCAGCTGGTCAAACAGCTCCTCGACCCTTGGCAGTGGGTAGCGGTTCTTGATCGTTACGTTATTCAGTGCGCAATAGTCCACGCACATCCGCAGCTCCCCTGTCTTCTTCTTCACAAATTGGACCGGTGCAACGTAGGGTGACACCGACGGTCTGATGAACCCTTGCTCGGTCAGCTCCTCCAACTGCTTTTTTAGCTCACCCAGCTCGTTATCGCTCATGCGATAAGCAGCCCGCACTGTTGGAGTTGCTCCATGAACAAGCTCAATTTTGTGGTCGATGTCCCGCTTCGTTGGTAAACCCTTTGGCAGCTCAGTAGGAAACATGTCACTGTAGCTGTCCAACACTCCCTTGATGCCTTCCGATAGCTCTGCTGCTGGTGCTTTCTGCTGCTCTTCCTCTAATTGCTTTGTCTCCGCTGCCAACACTTCCACCTCTTTAGCTGCTGCCTTTTGCCGCACCCACACAAGGTACACTTAATCCCCCTTGCGCTAACAGCGCTTCAGCTGCACGTAACTCAACTGCGGCACCTTGTCCGCCTTGGAGTCCTTCTCATCTGCCCACAACGGCAAAACGAATTGATCTCCCCATTTCTTCACTTTCACCTGGCTGCGCACCCAATCCATCGCAGGATTCCACCGGTGCAGCCAATCACGCCCCAGAATGGCGTCATAGGCATCCATCGGGCACGTGCAAAAGTTCACCTCGCACGACAGCTTGCCCAGACGGATCCTCAGAGGCTTCAGAGGCAGTCTGCACTCCAGCTCCCCTTGCACCAACTTGGCCGTAGTTGGCTTCCCAGGTAGCCGTGCAAGCCCCAACCTCTTCGCAAGCTCGTCGCTGAAGAATGAGTGTGACGCACCGCAATCCAATAACGCTTTAATCTGCCGGCGAGTCTGGCGCCCCTCGCCGTCCGCAGAACCAGCCGATAGAATTTTGGCTTTCAGGAGGATCCCCGGAACGCTCCCGCTTCCTTTGCTGCACAGCAATACACTCTGCAGCTCCCTAGTTGTCGAAGGACTTTCGGGGCTGGTGTTCGCTGATCCGGATGAAGCTTTCCCAGCAGATGGCCGCCCGCCACTCACTGCTGGTTGCCGTTTCCCTGCTGCTTCTTCTTGCAGTCCTTCTTGTGGTGCCCAGGCTTCCCGCAGATCCAACAGTTCCCACCACGCGACTTGCTCTGCTGCTGGCCTCCTTGCACTGCGTCGATCTCCATGGGGTCGGCTTGTTGGTGCTGTGCTCGATGCTGAAAATTCTCC
The DNA here is from genome assembly GCA_023375785.1 of Penium margaritaceum. Classification (NCBI taxonomy): domain Eukaryota; kingdom Viridiplantae; phylum Streptophyta; class Zygnematophyceae; order Desmidiales; family Peniaceae; genus Penium; species Penium margaritaceum. The sequence continues at coordinate 45,464 of SZWC01020919.1, forward strand.
CGATTTTCACGGAAACCCCCTCGATGGTAGCGTAGCACGTCAACGCCCTCAGCAGTGGCCACCATCGCCTGGAACTCCGTGATTCTACTGAGTGTGAGCGTGCGCTGAATTTCTGCCTTCAAGCCGTCATGGTACTTGTCTGCCATCTCCGGCTCGCTCATGTCGTTGATCTCCGAGCACAACGCCAAGAAACAGCGTGTGTACTCCTGCACCGAGCCGATCTGCTTTAGCTGCTTAAGCTTGTTGCGTGCGACCATGGAGGCGTTCACGAGATCAAATCGATCTCTGATGGCTTGCTCGAACTGCTCCCATGCCGTCGGCACGCGAGCTTCAGCTTGCAACGCACCTGGCTGCCACAACACGGCATGTTGCACAGCTGCGTTCCCACCTCCACCTCGAGTGGCCAGCGTATTCAGCTGCCTCCACCACTCCAATGCTGCTCCGCGTAGCAGTTTCACCGTGAATGACACACGCACAGCATCATCCTCTGGAGGGTGACCCAGAGCCCCAAAGTAGCTGTTCATTGCAAAAAACCAGGTCCGTACGCTCGCTCCCTTGACAGAGGGATTGAACGGTTCTGGAGCCTTTGGCTTTGGTCTTGGCGGACTTCTTGACCGGGCCGCCCCAACCTGTCCAGCGTTAGTCCCGTCCCGCAGGTCAGCCATCTGCCGATTGAGCCGCTCGTTTTCCAGCTTGAGGGCTCCGAGCTGCTCTACGATCTGCTGCAGGGCCTGCTCCATGGCTCTTGATGACTTTTAGCCATTGGAGATCCTTCGAAAAAATTTGGCAGCGTTTCGGCAGCAGTCAAAAAAAATTCCGGCAGCAATTCGGCAGTCCGGGATGAAAATATGACGTCTTCGAAGTGCGTGGGAGTCACCCGTCGTCTCCCGCGCACACACGGTAGGCCGTGTGGACGCTCTGGAAATGTAGAAAAATTTCCAGAGGTTGGCTCGTGCGTTGGCTTCGAAGTCTGGTCCAGCAATCTCCCTCTCAATCAGCCTCGACGTTGTCCGGCGTAGTCCGTGCCTTTGCTCTTTGAAGTTGGCTGAGCTCCGGCAGCGCTTCCGCCCAACGCGTGGCTCTGGCTTTGATACCAGATGTGAGAGTGGGTGCTCTCTGGAGATTTAGCCTTTGTGTGTGGAGAGCACAGTCGTAGCGGAAAGATAGACTTGGAGATGTCTGGAAGCCAGAGCTGGAAAATACAGGTTAATTAGATTGAACTGAGTACAGGGTATTTATACTGTCCGGCTGGCTAGCCCAGGCCTCAGCCTACTACTTTCCTAGCTTGCTATGACAAGCTAATTGCACCTAAACTCGGTGCTCTGCTTGCACCTGAACCTGGTGCTCTACTTGCACCTAATGCCTAGTGCGAGAAGTCCTCGGCCGTCGATCGTCCAGATCGACCGTCCCTTCTGTCTCTCGGCAAGCCGCCCCGTTGGTCGCGTATGTCTCACGGCGGTGGGTGCGGTCGCCGTGTTGCGCACGCCACCGGGAGTGCTGCGACCGTCGCGCGGTCGCAGCCACTGTGTTTGCTGCCGCCGTTGACCGCGCACGGTGTCGGGGTTGTCCGCCGAAACAGCCCCTCGGCGGGTGGCGTCACCATCACGCCACTCGCCGAGAGGTGCGATACGCAACTTCGCATTGTGT
>SZWC01020920.1:11590-23006 GCA_023375785.1 Penium margaritaceum
CTCCTCTTCCTCCTCCTCCTCCCCCCCCTCCTCCTCCTCCTCTTCTCCCTCCCCTCCCTCTTCGTCCTCCCCCTCCTCGTGGGAGTCTTCCTCTTCCTCCTCCTCCTCATCCTCAGACTCTGCATACACTACGGCAGGTGGTGCATCATCGGCCTCATCCCTTGAGTATCCCATAGCGTCCACGTTGCTCCTGCACGAGGCACGCATGCGTCTCTCTGCGTCAAGCTCGGAGACGCGTGCGGCTGCCATCGCCTCTGGGCTTGGGGCCTCCATGTTCGGGCATGCCCACCGGATACGTCCTTGCTTCCCACAACGTGCATAGATGCGGCGGTTCTTCAACTTCGTGTACCTGTCCAAGCGCACCGTGGCTGGCCGCCCACGCCCGCGATTTGGGCCCGGCTGCTTCCACTTGGGCTCTGCGGGCTTGACCTGGCGCACCTTTGGCAGTGGGAAGGGTGCGTTGTAGGTGCGCTTGTAGCTCAGGTTGAGATAGCCGAGATCGACGTAGGCGACCGGGTTCATCGCGTTCTCCAGCAGTAGGCTGCACGCATGCGGACACGGCACTCCATACTCCCGCCACCGCCCACATGTGCAAGGCTTCGTCGTGATGTTGACGTCGCGTGGAGTGCCATTGGGCCAAGTGGCTGTGCCAGTGTGCCACGGTCCCCTCTCGTCGCCGTCCAAGTCCAGGGCGTACTCCCTGCTGCGGTCACAGTTATTCTTCAGCTTCAGGTAGAGCGCGGGCGCGACGTTGCCCGGGGCATCGTGTGCCAACCTGCGGTGAATGTTCCACAACCGCTGTACAAACAGATGCAAGTTGACAAAGCAGAAAAATGTGTACATCTTGCGCAGCTCGACTAGCTTTCCATTCAAGGACTCCATGGCGTTGCTGGTGGTATGCCCACCGTGAGAAAGCGGACAGTACAGCCGACTCCAGCGCTCCTTCGGGATACCGGGCTCTCCATTCCCGCCCAGTAGGTAATCCACCGCCCTAGGTGATGTGCGTCGCATCTCCGCCAGAGCTGCATTCGTGTACGCCTCCGTCGTCACGTGTGCCAGGTTCCAGAAGAGTGCGCCAGACCTGCCCTGGCACTTGGACTGCACGTTGCGCATGAGGTGCCATGCGCAGTACGTGTGAGTTGCCCCGGGCAGCTTGGCCTCGACTGCGTTGGCCAGTCCCTTCTCCCGGTCAGAAATGACCACAATCCCCTGAGCTGTTGCCTTTGCGTACGCTGCTGCCACCAACTCGCAGAACCAAGACCAATTGCGCTCATCTTCCCCGGACACCAGGGCGTATGCAGCGGGCACCGCATTGTCATTAGCGTAAAAATATTACATGATAAGCAGGACCTGTTTGTGGCCGTTTTTGAGGTGTATCCCATCCATGACAAGGAGCCTCCTCGTGTACTCAAAACCCCGCCTGCAGGCACCTGGTGCGATGAACACACGGTCGAAGGCACCGGTGTCACGATCTTTCTCCGCTTTGGCGATGGCTTGCGGGTCAACCCTCAGCACCTGCACATTCAAACATGTTTGTCAGGATCAGTGACCGAACTATGTCATAGCCGTAGTCGCAAATGGTTGACAATAGGTAAGTTAAAANGTTTTTGAGGTGTATCCCATCCATGACAAGGAGCCTCCTCGTGTACTCAAAACCCCGCCTGCAGGCACCTGGTGCGATGAACACACGGTCGAAGGCACCGGTGTCACGATCTTTCTCCGCTTTGGCGATGGCTTGCGGGTCAACCCTCAGCACCTGCACATTCAAACATGTTTGTCAGGATCAGTGACCGAACTATGTCATAGCCGTAGTCGCAAATGGTTGACAATAGGTAAGTTAAAACGGGATATCTTACCTCATCCACGTACCCTGGGAACATGCTCCAGGACTCGCTCTTCTTGCCGTACATTTTCTCCAGACACAGCTTCTTTGCACGGTAGAGGGTGGTGTATGGCACCTTCGTGTTGGCCACTTTTGTAACTACCGCCTGCAGCGCCTTAGGCTTCACCGACGGGTCCCGGGCGATGGTGCTCTCAATGTGTCGTACCACCCACCTCATGGTGCGCACGGGGTTACCCCAACCGAGGCCGGGGTCACAAAGATGGCCATCCACAAATGAGGTGATGTTGACTGCACCGGACTTCTTGTTGTACCCGGCACGAACGATCCACGGAAAACCTTTAGTGGCAAACTGCTTGCACCGGGCCACAAACCGAGTGGGATTGCTTTTCAGCCACCTCAACGCCATGCGGTTGTATACCGCATACTCTTCGACTGCGGCTTTGCATGCGGCCATGTTCTCGAACGTTGAGCCACCCGAGAAGACCACCGTAGCCTTCCGCTTCTTCGGGGGAGCACGTGGGCTGGGGTCAGAGATGCGGGCGGGGACAGCTTTCGCCTTGGCGTCGGCTGCCTTTATCTCATCGTTAGAAACGACGGTCCCGCCCTTCGTAGAGTGCACACGCCCGCCTACACGGGACATCCTGAGGGGTCCGTTGGCTTCAGGGCGTGGGGCCCCGTCGACTGCAGATGCCGGTGCATCGTTGTTCTCGGCACTTGGTGTCTGCTGCATCAAGCACGGATCATCTGTGCCGTAGTCGTCATTAACGTCCGGTGGGAACCAGGATGATGTGACAGGTACGGCACCACTGTGGTGCGTGGTACCCGCCATGGGGACACTCCATGGGAATTTTGTTCATAAAAACGAGCTTTTTATACATTGGATACCCACGGTTGTTACGCATGCGCCGTCTACAAGGCTGCCGTGGGCACGACCAACATCAACGACGCTTCAATGCAACACAATGCAATGCACGGCCAGACCACCCCCCCTCCCCCAACCGCAACTGTTCTCGAACGTCGGAAAATATTTTCCTATATTGCGTACGACAGACGTTGTGGTAGGCACATGGTGACCGTGCATGATGGGAGATACATGGCGACTCGGGAACCCGGCAGAGTCTGAATCGTGACAGGCTGTCAACATCAGATGGGAGTGCGCGCAAACACACGGGTGTGTTAGGTACATACGTTTGTACAAAATGTTAAACTTCGTCGAACCTTGAAAAAACAGACATGACGTGACACAATTGGCACGATGGTGTGCAGCGCCTATGTACGAGCCTAAGCGTTACATTATGTTATGTAAGACCCTCGTGAACAAGGCATCGGAGCCCTAACGAACCACGCGGTATTCTTCCATATTTGAAGAACGACCGGCGACGACATCTCTTTTGTCATGGTTGTTGAAATCAATGTCGACAACATTAAAACCATGAGACATGTATCACGCGTGCCCACACCTGACACTTACCGGGGTCACAGATGTCATGTCGATTTCAACTATGGGCATTGCAGTCATTTCGATTCCGACTATGGACACCACATGCGAGTCGGAATTGACTTTGGGCACTGCATACGGTTCGCTTTCGACATTGGGCACCGCGGATCTATCGATCGCGACGATGGGCATACAACAACTCCGTCCAATAAGGAATTCATCTTTGAATTGCTACAATGATGCAGGTTAAATGCCTAGGGTATGATTTTGGAAGATGATTTATAACCCACAATCACTCTTGAAGGGCGGAGAGGAATAGAAGAGTAATACAGTTAAATGAATCTGTTATTATATATTTTATGGGATCCATGTAGCTTTGGTCATATTGAGCTAGCAAAAGGAAGGGTTGAAGACAATTGTTGAGAATAAACCCAGGTTTCTCTCTCATCCGGCATAAATCTAATTGGAAATAACTTTTAGGGCATGCAGGCCCATGCAAAAACGAACATGAGCTCTGTGTGTGAGTGCGATGCAAGACGACAAGAATTTGGCTAAGTCTGAAACGCTGAATATAAAGAACAAGGAGAGAGTACAAATGAGCCCCTAGCGGGCTTAAGTAGGGGCGCCGGCAGCTAGCTGTACCGGGCCCCGTCACTCCCGCTGAGCCCAAACGGGTCAGCGGGGAGAACACAATGCGTACACCACGATAACAATAACGGTGGTCTCCTCGAGGAACCGAAACAGCTCTCCGAGTACCCGGGTCTCGACCACCGAGAAAATAGGAACAGTGCTAGAAAATCTCAGAATCAGCTTCCAGAAATCACACACAGCTTTCCGAACATCGGAAGCCCCACAACAGCCATCGAGTCTCCTCGTCGCACTGGTGTTGTCCACCGGGTGTGCGGGTCTCAACCCACCGAGAAAACTCTCCTAGCTCCCGACAAGCCCACAGGGCTACCGGAACGCATCGGGCGCTGTCGTACGTGCTGGAGAAGTATCGAGATACCTCGAAGGCCTGTCGTGTCATCACACTCTCCTCCACCATATACCCCGGATGTGGGTATATTGGTAAACTAGCAGTGTCGGTCGTGACGGGTGGAAGCCACACAAGCCAACACTCCCCCTGGCTGACATAGCCGTCCACGCCAGATCGAATGAACGAAGGCATGGAACAACAATGTTTGGCAAGCCATAACATGCATGAGTGAACTCACAAAGACACAAACACACACACACACACTCTCACACACACACACACACACACATACACTCATCTGCTATCCATCTAGGATCTCCGTGGACACTGGCACAGCCCACCAAGTGTCTGGATCTCGACCATGAGAGGAGTGATGCACACGCACACAAACCAGTGTCATGCACATATACATGTTATGCACATGTCAGAGGACAAGATGGTCTCCTCGTGACACTGGCGGTACTAGGGTCCGGGTCTCGACCGCTACGAGCAATCCAACACAATAGTATCATCATCCAAACACAGGATCAAGGGAGGATCTCCTCTAACACGGGTGCAACGTACCACGTGTCTGGGTCTCGACCAACAGCTCGCATGCACATGCCACATACTGTACAGCCACACACTAAGACACACGATCACATGGTCTCCTCGTGACACTAGTACAATGCACCAAGTGTCCGGGTCTCGACCAACAGTGTGCTACCATCCGTATGCTGCTGTGCAGGTACATAGCATGAGGCACATGCGGGATGCTGTAGATGCTCACAACAGAGCATGGACCTTGCCATGCATCTCCCATGGCGTCGCGTCAGGTTGAGGTCCGCACAACACTACCCTTGGGCAGACGAACCTGGCAGCGATGTCCTCGATGGAGATGCTGATGTCGTAGCTGAACAAATCCTGGGCGATGAGTCATGTGGTGTATCCATCATGTAGAGATAGCTCCCCGTGTCACCTACGAGTCAACTCCCTACCTCAAAGACAAAGTGGTGTCTCCGGCTACAACTCCTCATGTGAATCTGCATCACCTGGGGTATACCAGTCCTCGCGTGACTGCCAAGGGTCCCAACTCATAGTCTCTCCTACCTTCGCACTACAGCGATGCATCTGTGTGCGCCGGAGGAACAAGAATGGGCGAGTAACACGCGTGCGCGAATGAAGCGACAAAGCTGGCCTCCGATACGGGACAGCACACCCTGAGATACAAGGGTGTACTGCCAGAAGAGGAGAGCTGGAGTGACGAACCGGATCACCACTCGTGGATGAAGATGACGATGGGGCAGGTGAGTAGGGTGGATGAAGGTGCGTGACGGCAGTAGTAGAAGAAGGAGTGATGATGGGGTCGACAGGAGCGAGGATGGCGAAAGCCGAAGGCACGCTCACCTCTCCTATAATAGTGTCCCCAACGGACGTCATACTCGGAGCTCGTACAAGATCCTACCCGGGTATAGGTGTGCCAGATGCTGGCGGCGGAAGGCTCTTGCCGATAGCAGTGATGCTACCCTCCTCTCAGAATCACTCACGCACTGCCATCATCTCCCGTTGTAGCATGACTACACGCTCCTACAGATTAGCATAATTGGCCTCAGAAATGTCCAGGTGGCCCATGTCGACCTGGTGTAGAATGAACTCTGCCTCAGTGGATGCTGCACATGCAGACTGCAGAACTCGTGTGTACAGCGTCATCTGCATCTCTGCTGCTGAAGACAATGGAACTGGTGCTGCTGCATCCTCCAGGGGGTCAACCAAGCTCGCAATGTGCTGAGACGCTAGAACATCGGATATAGCTGCGGGTGTCGCATCCATATCATAACTCCTGTTTGTCATGCGAGGAGTGAGCAATCGCATGCCGAGAGAGAAGGAGAAGGAGGAGTTGTCAGAGTCTGTAGAGCATGTGGTAACGTCGTCCGTGCAGGTACTGCTACTCTCGGCGTCGATGTGATTGTTCGGGTCACCAACAGGTGAAACCAAGGGGGCAGAACTCAGCTCCTGCTGACGAGGTGACTCCATCTGCATGTATGGATCTGATTCGGTATCCTCCACTGCCGCCGTAATGGACACATGTGTACTGGGCTCCGGTTCAACAATGTCCGTCAAGGCGACCAACAAGCGCAGCTGGCGCTCACGCACTGTTTCGCCAGGAAGGCTGGTCGCTGCCACCTGCTCAATAATGGAGTGAGGACCATCATCTGGCTCCGTCATGTGTGTCGGTGCTCCGTCCTGTGCACGAGACGTAGACTCAGGGAACATGGGTGACTCCTGACGCTGAAGCTGGTGCTCAGGTAGCGCAGATGACACGGTGAACCTGCTGAGTCTACTGCAGCACGTGTCCTAATGATACCTCTCAAAACTGCTACTCTCAAGAATGCCTCAACCTCCAAAAGACCAACCGGCCTACTCTGCTCATGCACTGTGACTGTTGTCGCACTGGTGTGAATCTCGTGCGCCAACCCCCTCGGAGATCCGTGTGGGGTATCCCGATCTACGCAGGACTCCTGTGCCACCGCCAGGCCGCTACCGGTCGGAGTCGCAAGTGGCACCGCCAAGGCACGCGGGACCTGCACTCCCCCTGATGCAACCTGCTATTGTAGAATGTCCGACTGCGGCCCCAGCGTAGATGTCGACCTCAATGACATGCACGTCCCAAGCACCCCAATATCTGCCGGACTGGTGTGAGTCTGCTGCACACTCTCCCCCAAAAGCATGGTAGATGCATCTCGATCCGTACGAGACTCTTGTGCCACCCCTGGGCCTCTACCGGTCGGAGTCACGAGTGGCACCGTCCAAGGACGCCGTGCCTGCGCTCCTCTTGATGACGCCTGCTGATGTGGAAGATCTAGATCCAACCTAGACGATGAAAGGCAACTCTACACCATGAACTCCATGTCAGGGTCAGACTCCGCGCCATGTGCTGTCACCGTATCATCTGAGTCGGCCTGAGCTGACACTCGGGCAGCACGGCCCGGCGGGAGTGCGGATCTTGTCGCTACTGTCACATCACGCAATGCGCTGTGACCACACTCACCCTTGACAGGTAGAGCAACAGAGGCCAAGGAGGTGGAGGATGAATCAACACCGGCGCGAGCACGCCGTGCGGAGCGCTGACGCCGACGTTACAGAGTCACTCGACTGGAACGACTGCATGAAGGTATGTCATTGCGAGAAGGCGTCGTGGTCGCAGAGTGAAGGATCGATAGGATGGTGGCTGCCTGGGACTTGCTGGCAGGTGGAGCTGAAGGTGCACCATCCGATGAGGAAGGAGGAGAGGATGGAGGAGATGTAATTGAAGAGGCCGTTGACAAACGAGTAGCAAAAGCACGCTCAGTAACGACGAGGTCACAAAGCCGCTGCACCGTCTGCCGGAGGCCGTGGATCTCAGCAAATATGCTCGCCAGAGGTCCAGCTAAGGGATTTACCAACGCCGGTAGACCCGTATGATATGGAGAACACAGGCTCGGACGAGGCTGTAGCCAAGGTGGATTCCAGCCGGGAGGACGCGTCCAACAGCGACGCCAACCATGACGTCCATCACCACAGTAGTAGCAGGCGAACGCGCAGGGCGCCTGCTTAGATGTCCGTGCACTCATCTCGTGCGCTGGACGATGGATAGGTACCAAGGGCACCTACTCCCGGTGGTAAACACTAAGCCACGGGAGAGAATGAGGCCAGTAAGAACTTTCAGTCCTGGAGGTCAAGGTGTCCGGGTCAGCAAATGTGACCAGACGGGAAGAGCTGCACTACCACAGCACGTCCGGAGACTACAGTCTGACTAATTGCGACCACTAATGATGTTACCACTAATGGAGCGAGGACTGCTCCAAGACGAGAAGGGATGGCGGCTGCAGGTGCGGCTGCTGCTCCAAGCGGTAGACAACCCAGCCCTCGGAGATGGTAAGTTTCGAATTCGCCGTCGATCCTACGGGGTGAAGTGCGCGCACCAATCCACGGACCTCAGGAAGATGCCGGTCCACTACGCGTCTCGAAGCGGAGATCGCTGCCGACGACAGTTTGCTGTCGGCTCTGAAGGCAAAAGTGCAAGCTCTCGCGCAGGCGCCGCACTAAGTAGTCATCGACACTCCACCGCGTGATGCTGCTATTGCGACTAGGAAGCTGCGGATGCTGCGACGGTGGTAGTTGGAAGATTACCCCTTTTTTGTCGTTATTCACTAGCCCCCATTTCTTTTTCTCTTTTTTTTTTTCTTTGTTGTTTTTTTTCTTGCCCTCGGCCACCCCCTCTTTTTTTCCTTTTTTTTGTTTACCTCACCCGCAATCTTTTTATTCTCTATCTTCCCCTCTTTTTCATCTCCTTTTTTTTCTTCTTTTTGCTCACCTCGGGTTTGACCGTCACCTGGTTCTAGATTGCCCCCTAGAAAGGGGGCACGTCAAGATTTTGGGGGGGAAGAAAAAAAATGAGGGGGCGATGTCAGGTCGCCCTCCCCCCCTCTTTGCTCCTCGCTCGCTTGCAAAAAAAAAAAAACGAGCGAGCAAGGTGAGCGAGCAAGCAAGTGAGTGATGAGGCGAAGGGGGTGGGGAGGGGGTCTGCCCCTCCCTCCGTCCGTCGGCCGACGGAGCCGGCGGGCCCCTCCGAGGGGTCCCTCGGAGGGGCTCGACGGGGCCCTCCGAGGGCCCCCTTGAAAGGAGGGGAAGGGGGGCGAAAGGGGCCGAAGGGCTCCCCCCCCTCCGAGAGGCCCCCTGATGGGGGACGAGGGGGCCCCTCTGAGGGGGCGGGGGCCCTCACTGGAGGGCTGCGAGGCCCTCCAGTAGCAACAGCTGCAGTGGCGGGTGTAGCTGCTGCGGTTGTTACTGCTGCTGCTGCTTCCGCCGTTGCTGCTGCTGCTACTTTTTGTAGCAGCACCTGCTGCTGCTGCTCTATGCTTCCGCCGCCGCTGTTGCTGCTACTTCCGCTGTTGTTGCTGCTGCTAAACTTTGCAGCAGCTGTTGTGTTGCTTGATGCTACCGCGGCTGCCGCTTACTGCTGCCGCCGCTACTACTTGCTGCTACACGCTGCTGCTGCTACCGCCGCCGTTGCAGTGGCTGCTGCTGCTGCAATGTGTTGCTGCTATGTGCTACTGCTAGTGACGTCATTGCTGCACCGGCTGATGCGTTGCTGCAGCTGCTGCGCCGCAATTGCACTCGCTGCTGCTGCTGCCGTCGCTGTTGCAGTGGCTGTTGCTACTTTTGCTCTTGCCGCCGCGGTCGCTATTGCTGCTGTGTGCGGCTCACCGCCCCTATGGCGTTCACGTGCAGTCGCTTTGCGCTCCCTCACGTTGCTGCCGGCGTGGCGCCACGTGGCGCGTTCTCTTTGCCTTCCGCCCTCTACTGCTGCTTCTGCTGTTCACACGCCCCGCTGTGCTCTGATACCAAATTGGAAACAACTTTTAGGCCATGCAGGCCCATGCAAAAACGAACATGAGCTCTGTGTGTGAGTGCGATGCAAGACGACAAAAAATTGGCTAAGTCTGGAACGCTGAATACAAAGAACAAGGAGAGATTACAAATGAGCCCCTAGCAGGCTTGAGTAGGGGCGCCGGCAGCTAGTCGCACCGGGCGCGGTGACCCCCGCTGAGCCCAAACGGGTCAGCGGGGAGAACACACTGCGTACACCACGATAACAATAACGGTGGTCTCCTCGAGGCACCGAAACAGCTCTCCGAGTACCCGGGTCTCAACCATCGAGAAAATAGGAACAGTGCCAAAAAATCTCAGAATCAGCGCCCAGACATCACACACGGCTTTTCGAACATCGAAAGCCCCACAACAGCCATCGGGTTTCCTCGTCGCACCAGTATTGTCCACCGGGTGCGCGGATGTCAACCCACCGAGAAAATCTCCTAGCTCCCGACAAGCCCACAGGGCTACGGGAACGCATCGACTGCGTCTCGCAGGCGCTGTCGTACGTGCTGGAGAGGTATCGAGACACCCCGAAGGCCTGTCGTGTCGTCACGCTCTCCTCCACCATATACCCCGGATGTGGGTATATTGGTAAACTAGCAGTGTCGGTCGTGACGGGTGGAAGCCACACAAACCAACAGATTGCGTGGAAGCCTGCTGATTTTGCCATGAAAAAGTGGGCGGCAAAGTGACCATATACCCACAGAATTCTCGATATCTCCGGTGGTGTCCACGTGTCGCAAAATAACCACGCCACATCCAAATGTCGGAACTTTAATAACGCGGTGTCCACGGTCTGGACATTAACCATGGCACACACGAGTTGTTTCATATGTGTATGCCATATCCTTCGTAATTTCACTTTACTATGCTATATCCACTTCCAGAGAATTGGCAAGTTGGTCGATGATGAATGCTCCCTAGTTGGCCTAGCGGTTACTGTGTGTTGTACGCGTACTTGCCTCACATGATGTTTTGCTGTCGTTTTCCAACCGGCAATCCCTGAATCTAGCAAACAAGTTCGTTCGACGTTGTCACCGCCGTACGGGAACAACGGCCACGGCAATGAGCGGTACACGCATGATGACGTGTCTTTTGTTGAGTCTTTTTGGGTGGTCGCGGTAGCGAACTCGCGCTACATTTTACAGGCATCATAGCACAACAGTCTGACCATTGGACATGAACGAATGATACCGCCTTCATTCATACCCAGATACCATTGGTTGGATGATTAAGTTGCTACGCCGAAAGTAAATTCCATATTCACAAAAATTCAGAGTAAATGAATTCATTATTACATTGCATGTAACAAATGGCAAGTAGAGTTCACGTGTAGAGCTCCGCATTATTACTCCCAATTATTGAAGAGGCTTACAAGATGAGAATGGGGACAGGTTCAACGTCAGTTAAGGTGAAACAACAGCCAATTTCCATTATCCCAAGTGTCCTCATGGACGTCCACTTACTATCCACTACCTAATTGGCGGTGGAAGGGAATATAGCCAACTTATGATGTCGCAAACAGGACACAACCGCCCTGGCTGGCAACAGTCTTGGGCTTCCTCATCCTCGAAATCTTCACCACAGTCTTCGTAGTCCATGTTGCTGTCAACATCGTAAAACGTGTCATGTGCCTCCTTGTTGTCTTCCTCTTGCACATTTGAAGCATTTGAGGAGTCTTCTTCTGCTGGACATGTGCAGTAGTACACTTTGGTTACTTGGCTACAACCGACCCCCCCCCCCCCCCCCCCCCCCCCCCCCCCCC
>SZWC01020923.1:0-10520 GCA_023375785.1 Penium margaritaceum
TTGCCCGTGCTGCGTTCCTTTGCTATGCGCCTCTTGGCACAGCCCTGCAGCTCTTCAGACAATGAGAGGGTGTTCAGCAAGCACCAACTGGTGCAAACAGCACGGCGCAACCGTCTCCACGTGAAGAATCTGGAGCTACTGGTTAGGGTGAACGTGAGGCTCACGAAGCTGTACGGAAAGACCAAGGCGAAGCAGCTGACTGCAGAAATTCAGAAGTTGGTGGAGGAGGATCCATGTGAGAGCGGCAGCGAGGATGATGGAGACATCAAACCTGACAATGACGTCATAGAGGTGGAAGCATCACGCTGGGATCCAGCCATTGCCGAGGCGGGTGGTGGTGATGAGGCCGATGGTGGTGCTGCTGGTGCAGGAGTGCAGGAGTGGGGCATTAGGGATGACAGGGGCGAGGCATCAGAAGATGATGATGATGACAACGACGATGATGACTTGGAAGAGATGGAAGTGGAGGACGGAGGTGGTGACAGTGAGGGTGGCAGTGAGGATGAGGAGTCAGGACCAGGATCTCCACAGGAGGAGGTGCAGCGTGTGATGCGCTCAGGTGTTCGGAAACGCACACAGTTGGAGACGCCTCTAGTGCAGGCTGCAGCTGGAAACATCGCAGCTGCAGCAACTGCTTCTGCAGCAGCTGCTCCATCTTCTTGTGCACCCTCTTCTGCTGTGACAACTGCTGCAGTTGCATCAAAGTCTGTTGTTGGTAGCACAGGCCGCCCAAAGAGGACTAAGAAGAAAGCATAGGCTTGAAATGTTTCGTGAGTTTCAACTTCTCCTTTCATGTGTTTAGTGTTGCTCATTGAACTCTTGCTTTCTCCTCATTCAGCTTTGCATAGCATTAATCATTCAGTTGCAAACAAAAGCAAAGTGTTTCAGACTTAATGGAACATGACATACTGTGATAATGTGCATCAATGCCAGCCACCCTAGGTTTACACAGCGCTGTGCACGTTGATGTTCACACAAAAGGCAAAAATGTCATGGTTTTGGGACAACTTGGTGAAACTGAGCAAACCGACTTGAAATGTTTTAGACATGTAACATCTGTGTCTGAATGCATGAGGACTCTGGCTGAGGAAAAATGAGGAAAACGACTTGGATTGCAAAACTGACTTGGCGACTTAGACTAGGAGACAACGACTTTCGACTTTCGACGTGCCGACTTAACATCGACTTCGACTTGGAGAAGGCAACAAGGACGTATTTTGGTTTGAAGTAGAAAGTCCTGGCTTGCTCTTATGCAGCGCCTGTCAAATTGAAAGTCCGGGATTTTCCACGCCCAGTTTGGTTCGTAAGATGGGATGAGATAGTGACATGTTCAGAGTCGATGATAGATTTTGGTCATTGGGGGTAGTGAGGGAGGAAAGCGACAAGCTGATGGCCTATTCGGGAGCCCAATGACTGTGGAATTCGGAGAAGGAAGACTGCGGTTCATTTTTTGCCAATGAGGTCTATTCATTGTGACTAGGGATGAGGGTGGAGGGAAAGGGTGATGAAATAAACTTCTATTTCTGTTGCTATGTCTGTCTGTGGTAGCAGTAGACGATGGTTGGTGGAAGACCTCTGGGTTCTTGGATTGTGACATGGTCAGTGTGGGTGTAGGCTGCTTGGGACGGGTCTTCTCCTAATGTTTCCCTCCAGGAGAGTGGGATAGATTTCATAATTTATTGTGGAAATTCTTGTCAAGCTCTTGACCAAACTGTGTCAGCTAGAGAGAAAAGGTCTCCAATTTGAATGTTTGATGGCAGGCCCATTTTTTGTTCAATGCAAAGTAAAAGGGACAGTCATCTTCCTTTTTGAGGATTATATAAAATGCTATGTTCTCGTGAACAAGCTCCTCAAGCAGTAATTTTGGATGATCAGTAGTTTGATTTGAATGAATGAAGTGTCTAAAGGCTGCTTCCATTCTGGGTGGATGGCTGGGGATTTGAAGTTTGAAATAGAGGGATGAAACAGAAAGAAGTGACCTTACTTCACAAGGTTTAGGGAGATTAGGGCATGTTTACACTACACTTCTTCAGGGTGGAGGAAGGCATGAATACACTTGGATTCTTGCACTGCAATCACTGGGGTGGTCCATTTGACGCGAAGGCCGCCTTTTGGACCACATCGCGTAGAACTAATGTATGTGGCAAGTGCGCTCAGTCCCCTTACAAAAGGACACTGAGAGGACACTTGGTGTGCTACTTCTTCCCTTTCTTCCCTCCTCTTAATGTGTTAATGTTGTATGAGATGAGATAGCATTTCTTATAGGGGTCAAAATACGTGGAACTAGTGCATATGAAGAGTTTTTGTATCTTACAAAATAATAATCCGATATTGCATTCAGTGATTGAAGTTTTTCTTTCAATGAAATAGAATATGTACAGACAGTCTTGAGTTAATTGGTCTCATTTTTACTTCATTTGTTGCATGAACATGTCTGTAAGGTCACAAATCATGTTCCTCAATGAATAAAACAGACTTAGAAAACTTTTATCTTGCCTTTTTGTTATCATTATGATCTCAAATCAAAGATGTTCTGCATTTTTATGGCTACAAATACTTTCACGGAGCATGTATATAAACCATGACCTGATTTGATCTCAGTATTTGCTCATTGGCCTCTCATGTAGTAAATGTGGTCATGGCCCCAAACATGACGTCTTGAATGGCTTCGGCCATGTAGCTACCAAGCGATAATCACCATTGGATGTACGGATCGAATGGCTGTAGACCCAAAAACAATGTTGACGTTGATGAACAGACGGCACAATGTCGATAGCTGATGATTGATTCCACTCTGAGTTTTACCAGCCACAACTATTGGGGAAGTATTTCCTGACGGGTATAAAAATAATGGGTATGAAGTCGATCATCAAGATTATGATCCCTGGTGGACACCTAGTGTATGAGGGTAGTTCATGAGGCGAGTGCACTTGAGATGTATGGGAAAGTTCACTTATCACACACTGAGTGTGCGGCCGACTTTTGCAAACATGCATGTACCTCAAGATCATCCAGGACAGATGAACCCACTAATGTTCTTAAAGAAACTGACATGAGCAAGCCCAACCCTCAGTGATGGTTTGGATCGACATCTTTGAGGTTAGGAAGTTGCATTCTGTCGATTTCCGAGCACGTCAGGTCAAGTCGTTAGGAGCAAAAAGTGTATTGTGGGTCCTGTTGAGGATTAACTGATTCAAATAATTGTTGGGGATGAGAAGAGAATTCTCCGGAAAGGAATAGGCTGTATGAAAACAACCATTGAGAGAATGTACTGCAGTTGAAGAAAACTTTCTATCCAAGGGAAACCTCGCATTCCAGGAAGAATAACCTGCATCGGAAACACATAGACATAATGAAAAAGCATGTCAGAGTTATTCTTCTCCATTCCTTCAGGCAAAACTCCCTTCATCATAAATTGAGTAGTAATGGTTGAAAGTGAAAAATAAATGTTCAACTTATTCAGGTTATAGTTCTTGTTCCCCTTCTCTACCTCAAGCTCATGCTCCACTATTAAGCCACATCATCAACATCGCTCTCGCACCCGTGCTACAAGCACTGCGCCCTCAGCTTCCGCCACTCTCATTCAGTTCACTCACACATTTGCACATTCGCACTGTGCCTAATCTTCATCATCGTTCATTGTTTCTGCTCACATCTCAGCTCTGTGGCCCTAGCCCACACCTTGGTGCTGCGGCATCGTGCAGCTTCAGCTNTATTGCATTCGCTCCTCATTCCGTGATGTCACTTTCCTGTCAGCACCCTGCACATTTGTCGAAGCTTCGGTCTGCCTGTCTTTCAGCATCACAGGGATCCTCCACTTCTGAAGGCCTTCCTCAGTTTACTGAAATGTTATCAAAGCACTAAGGTCCTTTGAACTCATCTGCATCACCTCGCTCTTGCTGTTGCGCCTCTGACGCCAGAAACAGCGTCCTCAGACTGCCTTTCTGCAGTCTCCATCCTAGCAAGAGGACTCTGCACCACAACCGCCACAGCACTTCCCCCGCATGTCTTATCAACATCGAATCCTTTCAGAACAATTCCTGCCACGGGGAAACATTGGATGAATGCAATAGCAGCATCCTAAAACATCCAAAGCAGTCGCAGCTCCAGCAACAGCACTACCACTTTGGAACTTCTGGCAGAACCATCTTCATCATTCCTCACACAAGACTCTATAACCCATCAGTAACATCATCTGGAACCATCCGACTCTTTTGACAACTTTGGGTTGACAAGATGATGACAACACGGCGATGGTTCCACCTGCCTAGCAGTCATGCCTTCAAGCACGCTCCAGCAGCAACATCAATCAACACCAGTCCAATCTGATTCTACCCATCATTCTTGGCTGCATCAGCGCAGCAGTATGGCAGCACCTCCACTCGCACAAGAAGAACTCCGACGCAATAGCAGCAGCAAAGTTGTCAATGCAAGCCATAACATCAATCAGCGAAGCAGCAGTTCCTGAGACCCCTTCTCCTCCAATAACAGCCCTGATGTCTTCACCATCACTTATCATCTGCCACTCATCAAGTCTACTCACCGTTCAATCATCGCCGCCACAGCCAATGTTCTGTCAGAAAATTCCAACTTCTAAAGACTCATCATGCTGCCACTCCTCCAAAACACCCTCCCTCTCTCCAAAGCGGCCACTTACGCCATTGGCACTACCCCCACTACTTCCCAGACCAGCATGCGTCATCCCTGACCAGAAGCAAACCCAGCGACTCTCCTCACAACAGCCAGCTGACAACCAACAGTGCATTCATCAGACATCTTCCTACAGACCTCCTCATGCCCGACAACTCCATTCACCCCCAAAACCTCCTCCAAATAGCTCCATGGCAACTTACCATCCCAGCAACATCACCAGACCTACCACTGGCACTAAGCTGAAGACATCAACATTGCCTCAAACTGACAAAGAATCATCTGCGTCGCCCTTTTCCACCATAGCCTTCTCGTTCAATGACTTCAAAAACTCCATGCAGGATTTTCATGGTGTCACAATCTCAGCACCATTGCAGCCATCATCAACCAGTCAACTACATCACAAATCAACAGACACAGAAGCTCCCAATCAGACATTTCCCACACCAGAAACTGAGCTTTCCACCAAGAGGCCCTCATCTTCGGCCAAATGCACCATGCACATCTCTCCTCCTTCTGATCCTCTACTCCTACCTCATCATCTACGAGACAGTGAACTACAAGAAGGTGGAGCCTGGACCTAAAATTCTCTGATACTGGCAAAAAATGCACTACCAGAATCATGTGATGCAGCCAAGACAACCAAAGGTCACAGCAAGATCCACCACATCATGTGTTACCACACGGGCAACATGCACCTTCTCACCCAAAGTCATTATGGAATCCCAGATGGTCTCCGACTTGTGCCTTGTGAGATTGATGGCAGGTGTCAGAATAAAATGCCAATCCTCACAAGACACGAACAAGACTAGGGTATACAAGAACATGAATGAAATACCCTGCCAGAGAAAATGTGGGAAACCCTCTTGTGGGAAGTTCAGGTCCAAGCCCGAGCAGTATTGCTCGGACAACGGCCCTCGCGCAAGTTTTGTTGGCAACCTTTACTGATCCGTGCAATCCACCACTGACCGACAGCAGGACTGCGGCCCAGTAGCTGCATCCCCACAACAAAGACCACCGCCACTCAAGTTCCATGTCGCCCAAACTTGCTGAACAACCACACCACAAACTAAGCAATCACACCGAGCCGCTACACAATGCAGCTCTCAACAGAAGCTGCAACAGCAGCTAGCCGTATTTGGCTACACATCTTGTATCGCCCTCCTTGGAGGGAACTCTCTTCGCAGGCTTGTATAGGCTTTCCCATATATAGTCTTAGTTCTACGTGATGTTCTTCTTCCTATCTATCAGTCATTCTCTCAGTTCATTAATCGATGTTCTCCTCTTTACTCCCACACTTAAGCGTGCTCCTCATGTCCCTTGTATTTACTCTTGGCACATGTTCTTGTGCCCCTTCTCTATCTCAAGCTTGCGCTCTGCTGTTCAGCTGTATCATCAACATTGCTCTTGCGTCCATGCTACAAGAAGTGCACTCACAGCTTCTGCCACTCTCATTCAGCTCATTCGCGCCCGTGCCCTTTTGCACTGCATCCACTCTTCATCATCGTTCACCGTTTCTGCCCGCATCTCAGCGTTGCAGCTCTTGTGCATGCTTTGGCGTTGCGGCATTGTTCAGCTTCAGCTACATCTCAGCTACATCTCACGCCCGTGCCTTTGGCACCCAAATTCTCCTCATACTTATTTATTCATTACCTGCACCTCCATGCTGAGTCCCTTATCCATGCCTCGGTTGCAGTTGCCTCTCACTCATCAGTGTGCCAGCACCATTGGGTGCTGCACCCAGATCCATCAGTCTCATGGTTCCTTCAGACAGCTCGGGAATAGGTCAGCACTTCGTTGCATTTTCTCATCACACCTCACCTTTTCCACTGCCCATTCCATGACATCATTCTCCTGTCAGCACCCTGCACCTTTGTCGACGCTTCCGTCTGCCTGTTTTTCATCATCACAGTATCATCCACTTCTGAAGGCCTCCCTCATATTACTGATAGTGGCTGCCAATCCTCAACGGGGAGACACTGGAAGATGCAAAAGAGGGTGACGTCCGAGTAGCCTCAACCGGCGAGGGCCATCCAGGAGATGGGGGACCGGCTGATCCAAAATCAGCCGAGTTGGAGGATGAGTCTGGAGAGGAGCTGAACGAGGAGGCAGGGAAAGAGCCCGTGTCTCCACAGTACCCAAGAGAGGAGGAGCAGGCCAGCGGCACGAGTGGCACTGCGAGGGGGCACAGCAATAGTAGGAGTCTAAACAGTAGCAGCCTCAGAGAAGTGGACGTGCAAGGAGGACGACAGAGCATTACGATCTAGTAGACGGGATCTGGACTGGGTTTTCTTAAGAATTTTTTGTACATGAGGAGTCCAAGACCATCAAGGAGGTGTTGCAACGGAAGGATGGGGCTGAGTGGGAGGGAGCTATAAAATCTGAGCTCGCCTCCCACAAGGAAAATGGAACTCGGGAGCTGATCAACAGGCTAGATGGAAAGAAAATTGTTGGCTCTAAGTGGATCTTAAAAAAGAAGCTCACCAAGGAGGGGAAGCTGGAGCGGTACAAGGCGTGGCTGGCGGAACAGAGATACGCCCAGCGGAAGGGTGAACACTATGATGAAACCTTTGCACTAGTGAAAAACTTTGTCTCTATCTGGACCATCCTCTTGGTGGCAGTAGCACATGATTATGAATTCCACCAAATGGATTTGTAATCCGCATTCCTAAATGGTGACCTGGACAACAAGGTGCTCATCGAGATGCCGGAGGGGGTGCACATGTCGCCGGGGAAGGTGTTCCGGCTTTGCAAGGCGCTCTACAGACTGAAGCAAGTGCCAGTCATGTGGCACCTGAAAATGGATGGCTGTATAGCCAAGCTTGGCTTCAAGTGCTGCGAGGTTAATCACAACGTGTACATGTGGAGGCCGAAGTTGTACCAGATTGGTGTTCTATACATGGATGACCTGATTCTTGTGTCATCGGACGTGGAGGACTTGGTGAACCTAAAGCTGCAGTTGAACAGACGAAACAAAATGATTGACATGGAAGAGCTAGATTACGATCTTGGCATTGCTATCAAGAGGAACAGCAAGGCACGCACGCTGGGATGTGGAAGGAAAAGAACATGTAAGAGGTACTCCACTGCTACAACATGGAGGAATGCAATCCCATGGCTACACCCATGACAACGACACGAGAGCTGAGCTTGAGCATGGGGTCGAGCACAGATGAGGAGAAGCAGGAGATGGCAGGTGTACCGTACCTGTCCTCAATGTTGAGCATCACGTATGCCTTGGTGGCAACGCGACCCGGCCTGGTCTTTGTGGAGGGCCAAGTGAGCCGCTATGTTGCTGGCGCGGGACCTCTATATTGGCATGCAGTGAAGCAGATCATCTGCTGCCTCAAGGCAACAAAACAGCCGCGGCTTGTGTTTGGAGGAAGAACGTTTGGTGACTCCCTCCAGTTGATCGGCTACTCCGACGTTGACTGGGCTGGTGATGCGGATGACAGAAAATCAACATTGGGGTACGTGTCTGTTCTTGGTGGTGTAGCAGTTTCATAGAAAAGAAGAAAGCGAGATTGTATGGCACTATCCAGCTGCAAGGTAGAGTACATCACGCTCGCAGAAGTTGTAAAGGAGGCGATGAGGCTGAGGCGGCTGATAAAGGAGATTGGGAAGCCGACGGTACTCAATGTGGACATCATGAGTGCCATCAGCCTCCCCTAAAACTTGGTTCTGCACAGGAGGACCAAGTACACCAAGATCTTGTTGCACTACAAACAAGACTTTGTTTTGAACGGAGATGCTTCAATTGTGCATTGTGGCACTAATCGCATGCTTGCCAATGCCATGACCAAGGCACAGCCCAAGGGCAGGCAAGACGTGAGCTGCATGGAGCTCTGTCTGCGATGTGAGATATGAAATGCTTCAGGTTCCAGGGACAGGGAATCAAGGCTGTGGTGCAAGGGGGATATCATTGGCATGGTGTGCTCCTTGTCATGAGTGCCATTGATCGTATTCCCTAGTTTGACCACTGGGAACTGGTAAAAAAATGATCTGAATTTAGACTTAAACTCCTTAGATTACGTCATACATGATTGAGCTTTGAATTGCTCAAAGAAGTTTGGGTGAGAAATTATTCCCTTGAGTGAGTATTCAGAAAGTTAGCCTAGCCCAAAGTTTGGGTGTTGGGTGGGTGGAATCTGGTATCGGCCATGAGTGGCGGGATAATCCACTGCCAGTGATCTGAGTTTGAATCCAACAAGTTCCAAATGTACCAGGGCCATAAAGGAAGCAACCCGAGGAATCTTCTTGACCAGGGTTAAGTTCTCCTTGACTTCTGGGAATGAAAGGACACTCCGACCGGTTACCGTTGCAGCGCCTCCCGTTGCCTAGCGTGCAAGGCAAGGTGTGCAGCTTCACCAAGTGTTGCTTTGACCAAGAAGTTTCCTTGGGTTGCTTTGGTTGCCTGGATGCTTTGAAAAGCGTACATGACAGGCCATAAGTATCTTATGTAATCTCACTATGCTAAGAAACAAAGACTTATCTCACTTCAGTTTAACTGAATGCGACATATTCTATCCACTCATATCCACGATCGTTGTGCTCCACACTCTTCACCATTGGTGTCCATTTGCTCCCCCAAACATTGGTAACGTATATTAGTGAGGTCTAGGCATCCTTGAGGGTGCCTCTACACCCACTAGTGCGAACACCAGATGTGCTACAGCAGGAGCATTTGATGGTCCAGGAGGACAACATGGGCTCCATCTTATCGACAAACAACCCGACGTAGTACATGAGGATGGAGCACATTGACGTACGCTACCACTACGCGTGTAACATGACAGGCAAGGTATGGTTAATCACCTGCTTTTTATACATTTTTTGTTATATGTATTAATATGTGCTTAAATAGGAAGCTTCTTTGCAAGTGCAATGTATGAAAAGGTTTTTTGTACACAGATTTTTGGATGTGAATTAACCTTCAGCTATCAAGTAAGATGACCTAACTCTTAAAAAAATGGTTGAAATGTTCCCAAAAATTTAAACTCTATCCTAGGTCTGTTGAGAGTTTGGAAATTGATGTATTTAGTGTCGTAGTCGGAGTACAGGAACATTTTTCCATTGCTTTTATGTTGCCTCTTTCGTGGGGCAGCTTCTTCATTAGTGCAAACTAAGATTCGACTGCCCCCTCCGAACCGAATAATGTATTGGCTTAGTGTACTTGGATGTGTATATGGTGGGGATTCCCAAGCGCACACAATTGTAATGTGGTGTACTATTCATTGGATGGTTCTTTGCCATTTATATTCACTAAACACATTTGTTTTTTGTTTTTTATTCCCCGCTTTTACACTTCCTAATTCACCCACCCGATACATTTTCTATCTTTAAGGGGGAGGGAATCGTATATGGGTGGACGCATCCGTTCGACCACCCCCCCTAAAGCAGAAATTCTACTGCTTAGGATGTTCAGAGGGGGTGAGGGAATTTTAACCGGGTGAATGTCCCAAGGTATCAGAAATGTGTGAACATTGCACATTGGCGAAAAATGTATCATGGGAATCCAGAATTTGGTCCTTTGATGAATCTGAATGGAGGGACAAAGTCTGTCCGCTTTTTACATTGTGCTGTCAACAAAAACCTGAGCCGGCGCATCTTATTCGATAACTTAGAATCATTGTAACTACAGTCAACGAACAGTGCCTATCTCGAGTACTACTTGGATCTATTTCGTCACGACCGCGAGTGAGCCAGCAACTGTACCCCCCCCCCTCCCCCCACATGATGATTGTACATGGTGTGTGCATTAGGTGGTGTATCCAGTTGAAAGAGCCAAAATTTCACAAATGCAGCTCGAAAACCTGTAATGTGTTGTTTCCTAGTGACTTCTCTCATTCAAACATATTGGTGTATTGTTA
>SZWC01020923.1:19562-36496 GCA_023375785.1 Penium margaritaceum
CATCATATCCCTTGGCTGTGACCAGTAATCCTGTGACAAAGTCCATGGAGATGTCCGTCCATGGTTCCGTCAGAATAGGGAGCGGTTGCAGAAGTCCGGGTGGCCTCGTTCGACGGGATTTTTGTCGCTGACATATGTCACAGGTTTTGCACAAGTTGGCCACATCGGATTGTATCTTGTCCCACCAATTTTTTTTGCCACCTACTTTAGCGTCTTGTCCTCTTCAAGGTATCCACCTGGTCCTATGTTGTGGCACTCTTCGAGAAACATACGACAAAGTTTTTCATTCGGGGGAACGACCACTTGGCGAGTGAAGCGACGTTGCCAGTAAGGTGCATTGAACCAGAATTTTGCTCTATCATATGTATCATGCTGGTCATAACCTTGTGCAAACAGTCGCTCAAGGTACAGGTCTTGCTGTAGCTGTAGCCATAAAATCTGGTCGGTGGCTGAGTGCGTCTACCGGATTGATTATGCCTGGCTGGTACTCTATATCGTAGTCGAAGCTGGATTCAAGGAACTCCATCCATCGGGATTTACGCCGGCTGAGACCCGGCTGCGTCTTCAAATATGTTAATGCATGGTAGTGGCTGCGCATGATGCATTGGCGACACTCCAGGTAGCATTGCCACGTCTTGAACGCATGCATGACTGCTAGCATCTCCTTCTTGTGTACTACGTAGTTGAATTCTGGTCGTGGCAGTTTTTGAGACATGTTGGCAACCGGCTGTTTGCCGTTACCATGGTCTTCAAAAAGACTGCGCCAATGGCTCGGTCCAATGCATCCGTGGCCATGACATAGTCGATCCTTAGATTGGCTAATCGTAGGGCTGGCGCCAAGGTCAGAGCATTCCTCAAAGCTGTGAATGCTTCTTCTTCGTTGTCTGGCCACCGCCACCGGTTTCTTTTTTGAGTGAGGTTCGAAAGAGGCGCTAACACCTGGGCGTAGTCCTGTACGAATCGCCAGTAGTACTTGCCAAATCCAAGAAAAACCTAAATATCTCAAACGTTGGTCGGCATTGGCCAATTATGTCTGCTACCACTATTTTTGGATCCATGGTGATCCGTCCACTGCTGATGACATGACCAAAAAAATCGATCGAACAACGACCGAAGTCGCATTTCAAGAGTTTTCTGAAAAGCCTCTCTTTTTGGAAACCTTTAAGGAAGTTTCAAACATGTCCATTGTGCTCCTCCGGGGTGCGGCGCTACACTGTCATTCAGGTACACCACCACAAAATCGTCAAGGTACAGACAGAAAATGTTGTTCCTTGCCGCCATAAACGTCGCCGGGGAATTTGTAAGTCCAAACGACATCAAGGTGAACTCAAAATGCACGTAGCGAGTTCAGAATGACGTTTTCTCGATGTTGGTGTCTGCCACATGTATCTAGTGATATCCGAGGTGGAAAAACGATTTTGCAGAGAATTCAAGCCCCTCGCAGTTGGTCAAAAAGTTCGTCGGCTCGTGGAAGAGGGTAGCCTCTCTTGATGGTAGCGTCGTTCAACGTCTGATGATCTACGCACATCCGCATCTCACCAGCTTTCTTTCAAATACAAATAAGACTGGTGTGGCGTATAGTGACGTGGATGGGAAAATGAGCCCCTGACCGGGTATCTTGTCGAGTTACCTTTTCATCTTGGTCAGCTCGTAATCGCTTATCTGATAGCCCCCTTGAACTGTAGGTCTGCTGCCCGGCTTCAGCTCGATGGGATGGCCGATGTCTCCTTGAGGAGGTAAGGTTCTTGGGAGTTTGTCAGGGAAGACATTCGCAAACTCTTGAATGAGTGGTGCTAACTCTTCACGTACCATCGCGAACTTCGTTGATGCCGATGAGGTTGATGAGGTCGATGTTGATTCAACTACTGCTAATTCTGCTTCTTCCATTGGCTTGAGATGTAGGAGCCATGAACAAGCTCCTTGTCGTATGCATTGCTTGGCCACATTGAGTGGTATCAGTTGTATAAGATGTCACTTTTAGGCTCTTGCGGCTTCCTCTGGTGCTTCCACCTCTGCTACTTCTGATGTCGGCTTCTAACTCACATGTGAAAGTTGTCATTTGGCGCCGTCGATCGCCATGTAGACGTGGTCACTGTTCCAGTCAACCTGCGGATAGTGGCGGTACACCAAATCTCATCTGAGGATGATTTTTTTATTGCTCATTGGACAAGACCTCCAAACCGTTACATCTTGTAGATCTCCCACTTGTAGTCGTAGTGGTTCTCTGAGTCTTTGTATCTGTAATCTCCCGTCGGCACGTTTTTCCTTCAAACACCCCTGGTTTGGTCTGCAAAACCAGTTTGCAAACTATGTTGTTGCTTACGAAGCTGTGTGAAGCTTTCCATCCAATAGTGCCTATATCGTTCTACGACTCTTGTATCCTCGAGGCTGGAATTTCAGTAGCATCGCCGGTTGATCGTCCTCGTACGCCTTGTTGAACTTTGCGATCTCAAAAACCCTCTGCTGCGATGTAGGCCGTTTGAATTGGTGATTATTGGTGCAGATTGCTCCATGGACAAGAGTTGCATCTTTTAATCCTGCCCCTTGCTCTTTCTTGACTCATTTTCAATGATTTCCCCAAATTTTTGGCCTGATGCTTGCTCCGACAGTTGCAAGCGATGAGCCCGACATTTTTGCAGGTGTAGCAGGTTTGCGTATTTCTCTTATCGACGGTGTTTACTTCCATCGGAGTCGAGGAATCTGCCGACACACGATAATTGTGTTTAAGAGGTCGCTACCCATAGGATTCCTAGAACCAAGCATTGTAGTAGGCGATGTCGATTCTTTCTGCCACTACGGTCATCTGCGGCAAGTCATTATGGATGTCGAAGATAGCGGTTGCTTCCCAGATATCTCGCTTGAGGCCATGGTTGTAGTGAAAACAGAGTTCATCGGGGGCGATGTCTGCTCCAATAACAATCTCACAACATCTCTACGTGTACTCTGCCATGCCGGAATGCGGGCGTAGACGCTAGACCTTGTATCGTGCGTTGGACTTATCGTCCAAAGCGTGCAAGCATCACGCTCAAAATTTTTCTCTAGTCGGTTGATGGTGTCAACTTTTCTTGCCGTTGTGGGTTGATGTACTCCAAGGGTAGAAGGCTTATGCTCGGTGATGTGAGACAGGTGCCGTTGGTCGTTGATGATGATCCTTTGATCTCCTACTGGTGTTTAATGGTCTTCGTATCAGACCACCAACTTAACGCTGGGCCACGCAAAAAGCACTGCCATGAGGGTAATATTCTTTTGATCGTCGTTGACCCCAGCATTGGTGAAGTACTCCTCCAAAATTGTGAGCCACATCCATACCATCGGTGCCTTTGAGTTTGCAGGATCAAACGTTTCTGGTTGAGCCAGGAAAACTTTGGGTTTGCTCAAGAGTTGGGAATTTCTCTCAATGAGCACCGCTTCACGCGCACTTGTGTTGCAAAGGGCTTCCATCACGACGTTGAGTTGTTGGAGCAGGTGGTTGTTTATCCCCTTGAGCACGGAGATCCGGTTTGCCAGTTCCTTGTTCATCACTGCCTGCCGTCGAGTGCCACCTATCGTCCCTGCTGTTATTGTTGAGGTTGTCGGTTGGGGCGGCTGGTTCAACGCCACTGGATCCACGACCGGATTGGTTGTGGAAGCCGTATGGGTTGTTCCAGCTGCTACTTAGCCATCCACGGCAGAATTTTCTGTCGCTTCACGGTTTGCATGCATTGGCACGTTTTGCTCCTCCATCGCCAAAGTCGTCGTTGAAGACCCACTCCTGGTCGTCTATTGCGCTTGCTTGCCTCATGTTGTAGTCGCAAATTCTGCGAAGTCTTGACATACGAGATGCACTGACGCCTTGTGCGAGGTAGTCCACCGGATGGGGAAAGTAGTCGGATTCCTCTCCAGTACCGTTCTGATTTGATTCCATGTGTTATGCCGAATGCAGCGTAGATGGTGAACAGGTAGAAGTTGCGAGGAAGAACACAATATAGAATTCGGGACACTTGAGCAATCTATAATTAGCAATAAGTGTACTTCGTTGACAATGGTCAAAATGATTGAACATACATACACTAGTGTAAAGTTACGAATGAAACATAGTCGGGGTCGTTGGGTTAATTGTCGAGGGACGCATGCGGAGTCGCGTCATAAGCGGTCGGATTCGAGAAGGTTCGTCGAGAAGTTGGGGGTCTTCAAGAATCGACTGTGAAGAAGCGAGATGCATCTTTGTAAATCTAGATTCGTATCGATGCATCGAGAAGTTGACCAAAAGGTCATGATGCTTCTGTTTGCAGGTTTGCGAGAGTGGTCAAAGCTGTCAGAAGGTTCGGGAATATCCACTAAGGGCAAGGTTGTTGGCCGGTTTTCCCTCAACCATCAGAGTGAACATCGCGATTCTCACGATGCGATGGGTTGTTTGTGTAAAAACATAAATGTCCACTGTAATATATTAGGGACTCGTGTACATCTGGTACATAACAGAATATGTGGTCAAGTGACATGGCTACAAAGTCGCGTATAGCTGGGAGCCTTGCGACAACGTCTAAGGCGTCGATCAGTTGACTGGCGACTACTTTTGCTGTCACTGGCCAACGTGTGCTAGCGCACCGGGACGTCGCGGCTAAAAGGGGAGAAGTGTTACATCCCTGATGTACACTAGTCTATAGACTCCGCGAGTGGGCATTTGTGTCTTTACACTCATGGCCCAGAGCGCGTTGACTTGAGGACTTTTACACCGATGGGCTGATGGCATTTTGGCCAACTTCCCCGACCTCCGATGTTCTGTTCCACAAGTTTTTGACAACTTTGGTCGACCAAAGTATTGTGAACCCTATCCATGTTTCGATATTGTTTGGTCGACTTCTTCGCGAGGCTCATCTTTTATAGAGAAGCGCCTCTCAAAGTTCCCCATCAGACTTCTCGTCAGAGCTTTTGGAATCATCCACTCATGGCTCGACCTCGCACGTGTCGCTTGGCTTGAACACCGATGACCCAACTAATGCATCAAATTCATTCTACACATTGTATAGTTGTACTCAACGCACTCGACACTTGTCATCGAAGTACCCTTACTGCTTCATATAAATTATTCATTTTTCCTAAATACCTAAATTGTCTTTTGTCACGCACGTCATCCCTGTGAACCACCTACTATAGCGGGAGGGCCGGTTCGGCCCTCCCTCCTCGCTGAAGCGAGGGGTGGTTGCACACCACCCCTCGCGTCAATGAGGGCTGGCCGGCGGCCAGCATTTCGCTGGCCGCCGGCCAGCTCACTGCCGGCCGGCTGGACGGCCGGCGGCCGGCCAAGCGACCGGTCGGCCACCGGCCTGCCAGCCGCCAGCCGCTGATCGCAGCCTCAGCCCGATCGGCGGCTGAGGGTCCACTAGGGCCTCGAGGGCGAGGCCTCGTGGCCTCGTGCCCTCGCCCCCGCTCGCCCTCATTGCAAGCGAGCGAGCAAGGACGAGGGAGGAGGAGGGACGAGAGGCGAGAGAAACTGGCACAAAATCGCCAGCGTGCCTCGCATGCGACGATTTCACGCCAGAACGTCAAAACGTAAATCGAAGTTCGTTTGCGACGATCTCCGACATAAAATAAACAAAATAACTCATGCAAACATCCGAGTTTGAGGTACAAACCCCCGGTTTGGGTCCCAAAACCAGGGGTAGGGTTAAAAATGGAAATGGGCCTCCGGAGACTCGAAATATTCGAGTCTCCCTGCACTGGGTTGTTAATGGCAATTGCCCCTCAGTCCTGCGAAGGGGGTAAACCCCTGACACGAACTGAGAACGCCATTATGTGAACTCCGATGACGACTTCAGAGCAAGAGCTGGAGACTCGACCCGTTACAGTGGTTCTTAGAGCCAGATGACCCCCGCGACCAAGGGTTCGACGGAAACGGCGGCTACGTCACATATAAAAAGCCGTCGGCAGCTGCAAGCAGTAGCAGAAACGCCAGAAGGGACTACGGCATCTACACTTCACGGATTGAAGCGCCGTAAAGAACGTT
Organism: Penium margaritaceum; assembly: GCA_023375785.1. Lineage (NCBI taxonomy): Eukaryota > Viridiplantae > Streptophyta > Zygnematophyceae > Desmidiales > Peniaceae > Penium > Penium margaritaceum. Next base: position 25,546 of record SZWC01020923.1, read on the forward strand.
AGAGAGCTTGAAAAGAGGTCTACTTGGTGGAGAATCTTCTCTCCAGTGTCTCCTCATATCCAAAGGGCTAGAATGATTTTTGTGGTGCGGGATGGTGAGTTCCCACCCTAAAAAACCACAAAATCCTCCTCACTTTCAAGGCTCCTTCAAAGCTCCTTCATCCCAAAATTGGGACACCGCCCCTTCCCAAGCTTAGGGACTCTCACGGCCTGAGAGCATCCTAAAAAGAAAGAGAGTGACACCTTGAAGATTTTTGGCGGCTCGCCAATGCCGCCGGCTCAAGGGAGATGTTGGCTAAGAAAGCTAGAGGCGTCAAGGAGCGAGAACAGAAGAGCAAGGAAGACAAGAAGACAAGAGAAAGACAAGAAGTACAATAAAGAGTGAAAGACTTGTTAGGAATTCTTAGAATTCCTCTTTGCACTCCCTGCTCTTGTTTTGTGAGTGACACTCACATCCCTTGTCATTTCCTTGTCTTGTAATTTTCTGTTTGCCTAGGTGCTAGTCCTCGCCAACCGCCGTGAGTCACGGCTTAGGAAGACTAGTTTCAAAACCCACAACCTTGTGCTGATGTGGTGTCTAGGGAAATAGAAAATAGATTTATAATTGCATCACCGATTGTGAGAGCAAGACCTTAGGAGGCAATTCCTCCTCGTTGTCGGGTGATCCTCACAACGATCTTCACGTGCTAGTTACACGAACAACGAGATGGCAAGTGCCAGACCGTCCAAGACCAACAAGGGTGAGGTGGTGACGTTCTCACCACACGCCCTTGGCAGACTCCAAATTTTGGGAGCCGCCGTCGCGAGCACGGTTGCCAACCCAAAGGCAACCGTACCGCCTAAGGCAACCGTACCGCCTAAGACAACCGTACCGCCTAAGGCAACCATGCTGCCTAAGGCAACCGTACCGCCTAAGGCAACCGTACCGCCTAAGGCAACCGTACCGCCTAAGGCAACCATGCTGCATAAGGCAACCGTACCGCCTAAGGCAACCGTACCGCCTAAGGCCACCGTACTGCCTAAGGCAGCCGACACCAACCTTGGCGACACTAAGAAGCTTGCAGAGGCCAAGAAAGTGCTCGACGAGTACGTCAACACGCACGTGGACGACACCCATGCGACGGACGACGCGGTGGAAGAGGATCTCCCGGAGGAGGACCCCGACGAAGAGCACGACGCCGACGATGGCGAAGGCAAAGAGGATCGCGACCATCACCATCGTCGTGCGGCAAACTCGAGCCGATTGATCAAGAAGAATAAGGCACATGACGCATCGCCTGAAGCTACCGACGGCAGCGAGACTGCCAAGAACAACAAGGGCATTGCAAGCAGTCACATGGGAAGTTCCCGCGAGAACGAGCCGGACGACGACGCCGCGAAGGAAATTCATGATGACCGTCGTGGGCTTGTAGAGTTTGCTGCTAAGGCGGCAGGCCGACTCAAGATCACCACCGACGGTGGAGATACGGCACCACTTGGAGGAATGGGCGCAGACCCCCCTTCCTACGATGTGACCGCAATGGTGCAGGGCAGCGCCCACTCGAGTGTCGTCGCCGACGACAGTCTCCAACGAAAGTTAGGACTCCTTAGAGGCATGTACGTGAACCGTACCCTCCTGCATTGGGTAAGGGTGCACGGACAATGCGAGGCCCTGGAGGCTATCGCCAATGCTCTGACGACATGGGAGCTCAAGTTCGCGTTTGCCAACCTACTGGCCCACGTCGGGCAGAGCACCACGGATCTCGACCGTGATCGCCAGCTGCAGCACCTAGTTATCCTTGAGGCAAGCTGCCAATGCAACGACCTCGACAAGGCGTTACACAGCGTGACCCAAGTGTGGATGCAGCAGCAAGCATAGCGTGCTGTAGCTGTGGATGCCACTGCCGGTGGCAGCGACGACTTGCCAACCTCGACAACTTCGGGGCCGGTCATGAACACGTCCTTCCTCCATAGTGTGGAGATCTTCCGGAAGGGTGTGAAGCTGACCAACTGGATGAATGGCATGGAGCACGTTATACGTGTCTAGAAGGCGCCACTCAGCCAGTGGGGCGACCTTGACACGACGCGACTTGAAGACAAACTCTTCAAGTATGTGGTCAAGGAGTGGAGTGCGCAGTAGTCGCATCTCAAGTGGCAGCCCATGCCATGGGAGGCCTTCTCCACGATCATGCACAAGAAGTACACCCAACGTGAGGAGGCGTAGCGCGCTTTCCACGAGATCAAGGACTTCAGGTAGCGAGTTCACCGTACTTGTGGAGGAAGCTAAAAGCTTCACCGAGGGCGATGGGACTCAGACCTTCAAGTACCCAGAGTACATGCTGCTGGAGTACTTGCGTGATGGTCTCACCAGCAAGAAACTAAAGGACAAGACCACCACGACAGCCACTGGCCAAGCTTGGACAAGCTGGAGGGCGTTGTGCGACTGCATGAGCGAAGTGTATTCGGCGAACCCGAAGCACTACTCTAATGCACGGCCCAATGCGCGTGCACAGCAAGGCCACAACATGCGCATGGACACTGTAGAGGCTCGTCGTTCGGCTGGACTGCAAGGCGGGTTCAAGGGCAAGCAGCCCGCAAACCCTCCAGCCAACAAGGCTAGTGGACACAAGGGCCCCAACAACAGGCGCGGCCACGAGAATGACGAGCTGCAGGCGGCGTGTGAGCGTCGCAACGCAGCCTTCCGCGAAGGGCTCTACCACAACTGCATGCAGCCGGGCCACTTAGTGCCCTGAGGTTACTGGTGGTGGACAATAGGCCGCGGCGTTAGCTGCAGCAGTAGCACCTCGTGGGGATTGTGCAGCAGGAGGCCGCGGACAGGGTGGTGGACAAGGTTGCGGTCGCGGCAATGGGCCCGGCCGTGGTAACAGACAAGGCCGTGGGGCGGGTTTTCCCCACCCCTGAGTGACGTTAGTGGAGACCACTCAGGGGTAAAACTGGATCATGAGTCTGGGTTCATGTTTTCAGATGAGGATGTTAAACAATTTGAGTTTTTGACGTGTTCAAGTTTCTTTGTTGTCTTCTCTCCTCTTATTAAACCGCATTGTTCACTTGTTGACCGACATTGCCCACTAAATCTTGCATCTCCGGATGAGATGCATGATCGTACATGCTTAGTAGTGGCGACACTGACCACTCTGCAAGAGTTGTGTGATACAGTGATTGAAGCAAATGCCCTAAAAGCAATGAGTTCAATCACGTTCGTGGTACCTTTAGTGGACGATTTCGACCTAGTCAAATTCAAAGACAGGAAGGTGCTAGCCGAATTCACACATGCATACAAGATGTGGACTCGAGTGGGTGAATTATGGGAGTTGTAACGCCCGTCGTATAGATTCCGTGTTTATCACAAACCCGGCTCGCCATCGTCGAGCCTGTTCACTTGGAAGAGTAGAGGAACATGACGATGCAATTCAAAGGACACCTAGCTGGTGCTCCTGTGAACGTACTTGCTCACACTGGAGGAGATGACTCTTTTGTTAGCCTTGGCTTTACCCGACAGGTTGACCTCAAGTACAAAGCATCAAATGGTGCAATTGTTGTCAGTGACAACCGTATGCTACCCATGATCGGTACTTGTAAAGCAAAGAATTGCATTCAAGGATACACATAGAGTGTCACGTTGAAAGTACTCAACCTTCTTGACCCGTTTGACATGGTGCTAGGCGATCCCTGGCTCCGTTAGAACAAGGCTCTAATATGTTTTGAATCAAAGTGATTGATCCTCCGAAAAAGATAGCACCGCTTTACGTTGATTTCGAGTACGGAGTTTTCACCTACCCGACTCAAAGTCCATGCCAACTTGTCTACAATGCAGGTCAAGAGACGTATTCGATAAGGTTGTCGATACTTCTTGGCTTACCTACGGAAAGTGAAGGACGACATGAAGGAAGACACGCCACAAGAGATCAAATCTCTATTGGCGGAGTTCTCGGATGTATTCCAAGACCCACCGGATGGACTTCAACTAGAAAGACACATGGGCCACACGATTCCACTACAACCGGAGGCAACCCCTCCGTTTAGACCCATGTATCGCCTTACTCTTGCTAAAAGGCAAGAGGCTGAACGCCAAATCAGAGAGTACCTTGCAAATGGTGGATTGAGCCCAGTAGCTAGCTGTACGGTGCGCCAATTCTTTCTGTGAACAAAAAGAACGGTGGCTGACACATGTGCATGGATTACCGGGCATTGAACAAGCTGATGGTGAATAATCGATTCCCCTTACCGCTGATTGAGGACCTTTTTGACTAACTCCAAGGCGGAAAAATATTTTCGTCCTTGGATTTGTCTCAAGGGTACCATCAACTCCACATCACGGAAGATGATGTGCCAAAAACCGCGTTTCGAATGTACATGGGGCACTATTTGTTCCGAGTGTTATGCTTTGGGCTTACAAATGTCCCGGCAACCTTCCAAGGAGAAATGAACCGAACGTTCGCCAAGCAAACTCGGACAGTTTGTCTTGGTTTACCTGGATGACATCCTGGTTTTCTCCAAATCAATTGAAGAGCACATAGAACATCTGCGTGAAACTCTCACAATCCTTTGGAATAAAAGTTCTATGTGAAAGTGAGCAAGTGCAAGCTTGCACAAGATGAGCTTGAATACCTTGGACACATCGTCGGCAAGGACGGCATCCGTGTCGACCTACGAACAGTCCAAGCTATTGTCAACTGGCCACGCCCCAAAAATGTTGGGCAGATTCAGTCTTTCCTCGGCCTTGCAAACTACTTTCGACGGTTTATGCAAGGGTATGCGACCCTGGTAGCACCAATAATCAGGCTCACGCAAAAAGACGTGCGTTGTGAATAGACATCTGATTGCGAGAACGCTTTTCTCAAAGTCAAAGAGCTTCTATCCACACCACCCGTCCTAGCTCTTCCAGATCCATGGCAACCGTAGGAGGTTCGATGTGATGCATTGGTAGTAGGACTCAGAGCCCTCCTCATGCAGAACGGTCATCCAGTTGCGTATGAAAGCCGGAAGCTCATCCACGCGGAAACGTGGTACATGACTGGGGATCAAGAGCTCCTTGTGCTAGTACACGCTTTCAAGATGTGGCGTTGCTACCTCGAGGGTGCTGAAGGGGGTGTGACGGTCGTGACCGACCATAATCCATTGGTTTTTTTCCAAACGCAACCGAACCTGTCAAGACGGCAAACGCGTTGGAGTCAATACTTGAGCTGATTCTCGTTCACATGGGAATACGAGCCTGGATGCATCAATGTGGCCAATCCACATAGGTCAACAACCTATGGAAAGGAAGGCAACCACCGAGATCGGTGGATGTTTTATGGCCATTGCGACAGCAACCGTGCAAAAACCAAAACCCCCTGCACCTCTGCGGCAACCATCTCGAGAGATTGTCTACTACAACGGTTTTGAAAATAGGATTAGGATGGGATACTGCGTAGATTCTTGGTTTCAAGACCCTTAAAATCTGGGAAAGTACGGATTGGTAGAGGCCACATGAATCTTCTGGCACGGAAAACAAGTTATTGTGCCAAACTCGGGAGACCTTCGAGCAAAGATTATCTACCGGTTCCACGACTCGCCGGTCGCAGGTCATGTGGTACCTCAAAAAACTCGACAAGCACTCTCGGACCACCGTTGGTGGCCAGGAAGGAGTGTCGATGTCCGTAAGTATTGCAGGACATGCGATCCATGTCTTCGGAATAAGGCTAGTAAAAAAAAGCTTGTTGGACTCCTCCAACAGCTTCCCATTTCTGGGACTACATGGGAGTGCGTCAGCATGGACATCATTTCTGGTCTTCAGGACGCGGCCCGTGGCCACGATATAATACTAGTGGTTGTGGATCTTCTGACGAAGATGACACACTTCATTCCTACAACCACTCACGTGAACACAGAGGAGACCGCTCATCTCTTCTTTGAGGGTTTCGTAAAGTACCACGACTTGCCGTTGCGTATTATCTCCGATCGAGATCAAAAATTTGCTAGTAAGTTCTGGCAAAGGATGCATGAGTACTTTGATAGTGAGTCGCAAATGTCCACAGCATTTCACCCTCAAATTGATGGACAAAGAGAGTGCACAAAACCGCACTCTGGAACAAATGCTCCACATGTACGTGGACCTTGCCATGAATGAATGGGACGAATTCCTAGCACTAGCAGAGTATGCGGTTAATAACTCGGTGAACGAGTCTACACAGTTCACACCGTTTGTCTTGAACAATGGTCAAAATCCAGTGGTACCTTCTTCATTGGTGAAGAGTGGGAGTAGAGGAGGACAGGTTCCTTCTGCTCAAGCCTTTGCTGAGCACATAGACTCCTTATTATAGGAGGCGAAGGGTCACCTTCAAGCTGCTCGGCAACGACAAAGGCATATGTCGACAAAAGTCACCATGAGGTCTCGTTTGACATCGGTGACAAAGTGCTTCTTAGCACTAAAAACCTTTAGCTGAAGTCGCCAGGGGCAAGAAAACTTCTACTGAGATGGATTGGGCCGTTTCCCATTGTGGGACGCATCGCGCCAGTGGCATACCGATTGCTACTTCCGCCGAGTATGAAGATACATGACATGTTTCATGTGAGCCTGCTGGCTCTATACATGGCAGACAGAACCATTCAACAACCGCCAGTAGTCCTTGCTGCCGACGGCAAATACGAGGTCCTTCCCCTACTCCAGCACTAAGAGCATACTCTTCAGTCACACGTTGTTAGGGAGTACCTCGTTCATTGGGCCGGTTGTGGACCTCAACATAATTCATGGGAGCCCGAATCTTGGTTTCCCACAAGGGTGGTCAATGAGTACTGGAGCAAGCTTGCAGCTCGCACAGATCGACGCGTGGTAGGAGGTGCAATCTGAACACGGAAAAGGTGAACAACATTCCCATAGGGCAACACTCATGGACAGCGACCATAGGAGGTTGGTGACGTCCAACATGGTTGTCGCATGGACGCTCCAGCCTAAAGGGGGGAGGCCGCTAGCCGTGCTGACCTAAAAGCTGCAGCTTATGTCCAAGTACAATGCACGTGTTCATGTTTACCAGGTGATTGAAATTAGCAATTTTCTTTCACAATGTTGATGACTCACTAACTGACAATCGTGCTTGTTGTTCATGAGCCGAGACGGTTCATAATAAGTGGGGAGGCATGTAGCGGGAGGGCCAGTTCGGCCCTTCCTCCTCACTGAAGCGAGGGCTGGTTGCGCACCACCCCTCGCGTCAGTGAGGGCTGGCCGCCGGCCAGCTCGTTGCTGGCCGGCTAGACGGCCGGCGGCCGCCCAATCGACCGGCCGGCCACCGGCCAGCAAGCCACCAGTCGCCGATCGCGGCCTCAACCTGATCGGCGGGGGAGGGGCCATGAGGATGAGGCCTCGTGGCCTCGTGCCCTTGCCCCCACTCGCCCTCTACGCAAGCAAGCGAGCGAGGACAAGGGAGGGGGACGAGGGACGAGAGGCGAGAGAAACTGGCACGAAATGGCCAGTGTGCCTCACACGCAAAGATTTTGTGCCAGAACGTCAAAACGTGAATCGAAGTTTGTTTGCGACAAACTTCGACATAAAAAAAACGAAATAACTCGTGCGAACACATGAGTTCCAAGTAAAAACCCCCGGTTTGGGTCCCAAAACTAGGGGTAGGGTTAAAAGCGGAAGTGGGCATTTGGAGACTCAGAATGTTGAGTCTCCCTGATCTGGGTCGTTAATGACGATTGCCCCTAAGTCCTGCGAAGGGGGTAAACCCCTGACGCGAGCTGAGAATGCCATTATGCGAACTCTGACGATGACTTTAAAGCAGGAGCTGGAGACTAGACCCGTTACACCTACGTTCCATTTTGGCGTAACATATATGAACCATCCACATGTGGCTCTAGTTGATAGTAGCAATTGAAAACAAAGCTTATTTAATTAAGAAAAAAAATGCTTGAAAAAAACATTTTATAGAGGAAGTTTTGGTTGCTTTTGGTTGGTTTCTGCATCAAACTTATGTGTTCTTGGAATTTAAGCTTTACAGGACACGCCAAAAACAAGGAAAAACATTTTTGGATTAATTTGTGAAAGATGCCTAATTAGACCCCACTCTTGACATGGACTGCATGCTGTTGGAAGCCTTATGTGGATGATACCGTGCCTCTTCTTGGTTGTTTGGGGAAACATGTCCTAGGATTACCCTCCTATCGGATGTCGTGTGAGGGCAAAAAACAATCTCGTTGATGACCGCAAGATTTAAACATGGACAGTTGTTGAGCAAAACCTACAGATGGAGGCATGAATGTTTATGTTGTTTTCCAAAACGTGTCACTACCGATAGGAAACTATAATATGCATCGTAAAAGACAATGACAAATCAAAAGCATTGCACACCCATCGCAGGCCAATAATATTCGGCGATTGGAGCTCGCCATTTGATTCTTCGCCGTATGACGTCCAACACAAGGTATGGCAAAACTAGTTATGGGTTACCGGCGGTCGCATATACCTCGTGGTCCGCGCTTTGATGTTTCTCGCGGTCGTGATAGGTCTGGGTACTATTTGTTTGAATGTGAGGATTGAAGCAAAATCTTTGCCAAAACAATTGAGCATGCAGAACAGAATGTACGCGATGTCCGAATCCAACGATAGTTGGTCCTCCTATGTCTGCGATTCAATCGAGGCAAAAGCTGGACATGACATTCAGGAGACACCAGCATTCGAAACAGGCACCTACCATTGTCCTCATTTGAATCCGTTACTTTTGGACCAGGCGAGTCAAAACCATGCAGTTCGGATGTATTCACTTAACATCTTTTTCAACCAAAAGCTTTTCTGTGCCAGACCAGACCTTTGGAAAGCCGTACGTGGAGGTTGAGATGAAGAACTGCTAGGATGCCTCCTAACCTTGCTGCTGCTGACGTGGCGACCGTGTCCAGTGAGCTGGCGCACTAGCAAGCAAGCAGGAGCAAGACTGTGAACCGGGCTCGGTGTGCTAGCCTCAACCGGATGGTGTAGGCACCAACCGGCGGCAACGGCGACCAAGGGGAGGCCGATGCACACCAACCTGGCGTTGCGGAAGCGTAGGATCGTCTTGGGGGAGCACGGGAACACGTGTGGCACAGTGGGAGTAAACTGTACTTGTTGTTCAAGTGTCAACATACAAGACTATATGTACATGATGACACATCCTAGGCGACCCGAGGTCGCCGAGCCGTGCGCGGCTCCATACGGGCCTGGGATGAGCGTTATTGCCTCAGAATCATGTATCTCATCTTCCCAGCTTTCCAACGCACCAAGAATCGCATAATTCCATGGAGGAACGGCCGAGATATGGCCGTTTCCGTGAACCACGACAATCTGCCGCTGGCAGCACCACTAGCGGCGGTGACGGCCGCCCGAAGCGCCCTTTCTGGTAATAACACACCGGGGCGCCATTCCAAAGTGCCCTTGGCCCTCAATGATCCTTGACTCATTGACTATCCGGGCCCCAAGGGGCGCTTCGGCCTTGTTGGGTCTTCCGAGGGTCGAGCCTTGGTCCTTGGGGATGAATTCCCGTCATCTGTTTTCCCCTCGGCCGGTCCAACCTTCGGCCGGGCGTAACTTCCTCAATTCTTGATGGATCGACCCCGTTCTTGGGTCGATCTTGCATGGTTTTTCCTGTAGATTCCAAATCCACAGTCATCTTGTACATTCAAGGAAGCCACAAGCCGTAATCAGTGCCGTTGGCACTGCCCGGCTTACACTACCCCCCCCTTTAGGAGCGAGCCGTCCCGGTTCGCTCTTGATACTCCCGGAGGATAGCATTGATCCCGCCTACGTTGAAGTTGCGGGCAGGCTCCCACGAGTTGTGGGCTGCGTCATAGCCCTTCCATTTGACCAGGTACTCCCATCCACGACCACGACGACGGTGGTCAAGGATGGCCTCCACCTCAAACTCTTGCTCGCCCTCGATCACCACCGGAGGGGGAGGTTCAGAACTGCGGCCAGGGAAATGCTCGGCCGGATCATGGTAGAGCTTGAGCTTGGAGATGTGGAACACATCGTGGACAGGCATGGAAGGCAGAAGAGCCAACCGTACCACCACGGGTGTCCTCATTTCGAGCACCTCGAACGGACCAAGCCACCGGGGTTTTAACTTGTCGGACCGGACCCCGCGAAGCTTGACATGCGCGCTGGTTAGAAGCACGCGATCACCGACCTTGAGCGTTGCGTCCACGCGTCGGCAGTCCGCTTGCACTTTCTGTTGCTCTTGCGCCTTCTTTAATGCATGTCGCGTCGCTGCCCAAATCTGCTTGAAGTCGCGTGCGGTAGACTCCACCGCGGGCAGGTTGCTTGCGACGTGCAAACTGAGGGGCGTGGCGGGCACCGTCCCGTTCACCACCTCAAATGGCGCCTTGCCGGTGGAGGCGGACGTGGCAGAGTTGTACGCCAGTTCAGTGACCGGCAATCGCTGGTCCCACGCCGTCTCGTCCGGATCACCCACTGTACGGAGGAGCTGCTCCAGCGTCTGGTTTGTCCGCTCCGTTTGTCCGTCAGTTTGGGGATGAAAACTGGTCGACAGCTGCACCTTGCTGCGGTACCGCTCCATGAGCTCTCGCCAGAACTTGCTTGTGAAACGCGGGTCACGGTCGCTCACAATGGACCGCGGCACGCCATGAAGACGCACCACGTGCTCGAGGAACAGCCGAGCCGTGCCTTCCGCGCTCACCGTATCACGTGTCGCAATGAAGTGCGACATCTTGCTGAAGCGATCCACCACCACCAACACCGCATTGTGGCCTGCCGCTGTCGTGGGCAAACCCGTGATGAAATCCATGGAGATGTCCTGCCACGGCTGCTCGGGGATGGGCAAGGGTGGGAGGAGACCCGGGGTCTTTGTCCTCCTCGCCTTGTGGCGTTGGCACACGTCACAACTCCGGCAGAATTCAGCCACCTCCGACGACATGGTGGGCCACCAAAAGAAGCGAGCCACCGTCTTCAATGTCTTGTCGACGGAGAAGTGACCGCTCGGGCCACT
>SZWC01020925.1:21823-33073 GCA_023375785.1 Penium margaritaceum
CCTCCTCCTCCTCCTCCTCCTCCTCCTCCTCCTCCTCCTAATCCTCCTCTGAGTCTCTGACTTGTGCATGGTGATGGTCGCTGCCTTTGCTGTTTCACTAATTGTTGCTTCACTAATTGTTGCTTCACTAGTTGTTGCGTGATCGCAGCACCTTGACCATGACCATGTGAGTAATCATGCTCACGGCTATGGTTATGTCCCGAGTTATGGTCATCACCGTGGTCATGGGCATGGTTGTTGTCATGGTCATGGTCATGGTCATGGTGATAGTCATGGTTCTTGTTGTGACCCTCACCATTACCATTGTGATGGTGACGGTCTTGCTCATGGTCCTTTTCATGGTTGTGGCCGTTACAGATTTCATGGTCATAGTCATAGTCGTTTTCATGGTCGTGGTCATTTTTGTTGTCATGGTCATGGTCACGGTCTTGGTCATTTTCCTGGTCATAGTCATAGTCATGGTCATGGTCACGGTCGCGGTTTTGGCCAGGGAATAAGCCTAAAATTAGCCCGGGGATGGCTTCCACCAATGCTGCGATGCGATGCTGCAGGTGCCGGAGGACGAGCGGCGGAGGGCGGAGAGGCAGCAGGTGGTGGACCGCGCTGCAGCAGCCCTCGCAGCAGCAGAGGCGCTGCTGCTGGACGTGGAAGCGAGGAAGCGGCTAGACCGCCAACGCGAGCGCGGCAGGACCGTCGCACCTGTGGGAGGGGGTGGAGTCGCCGGAAAGAGAACGGTGGTGGCTGAAAGAGTGACAGAGCCTACCCGTAGGGTGCTGCGGAAGGTGCCCTTTCCGCAGAAGAATCAGCAGCAGCAGCAGCCAGGGCAAGCAAGCGGCACCCGCAACGGCAAGGTCATTGGGCCTGCTTTTTCCAAAGCAGGCAGCAGCAGCAGCACTGCTAGCCCAGCAAGGGCTGCGCCGTCCCCACCTCGGCCGACAGCTTCTGCGAGCGCCACACCAACGCGGACTACCATGCCGAGTGCAGAAGAGAGAGCCTTGCAGCAGCGGGGCGTCAGCGACAGAAGCAATGGCGACGACGTCAACGGCGGTGTATTGCAGAAGGGTGTGGGTGGTGTTTCACCGTCGCAGTCAGAGGAGTCAGAGCACGACGTGGCGGCGCCGCGTGCGACGCCAGGGCCCGACTTCTGGTCGTGGGCCCCTCCTCCGTCGTCGGCCTCGCAGACGCCGCAGCGCACGGGTTCGACTCCCGGCGCAAAAGATAAGGGTGGGAACCCGGGAGGAGGCCTGCAGCCGCAGCTGCAGCGAGTGGCACCGCCTGGCGGGCCTGGGGGCGGTGGGGGCCTATTTGGGATGGGGAGTGGGGGAGGAGGTGCGAAGGTGAAGGTGCTTGACAGGCCGGCGGGTGCCTTTGCCAGCGCAGCAGAGGTGCTTGACCTGCCGCTGCAAAGCATGGCGCAGGATCTGCGGTTCCTGATGGCGGAGGGGGAAGGAGATGAGGGAGGAGGGGTAGGAGGGGGAGCAGGGCTCCCACCGCTGCAGTCCATGGTTCAGGCGGCTCAGAGCCTGGAGTTTGCACAGGAGGCCATGAGGGAAGAAGGGGAACTCGTGCTTCCGGTGTNTTCTGGTCGTGGGCCCCTCCTCCGTCGTCGGCCTCGCAGACGCCGCAGCGCACGGGTTCGACTCCCGGCGCAAAATATAAGGGTGGGAACCCGGGAGGAGGCCTGCAGCCGCAGCTGCAGCGAGTGGCACCGCCTGGCGGGCCTGGGGGCGGTGGGGGCCTATTTGGGATGGGGAGTGGGGGAGGAGGTGCGAAGGTGAAGGTGCTTGACAGGCCGGCGGGTGCCTTTGCCAGCGCAGCAGAGGTGCTTGACCTGCCGCTGCAAAGCATGGCGCAGGATCTGCGGTTCCTGATGGCGGAGGGGGAAGGAGATGAGGGAGGAGGGGTAGGAGGGGGAGCAGGGCTCCCACCGCTGCAGTCCATGGTTCAGGCGGCTCAGAGCCTGGAGTTTGCACAGGAGGCCATGAGGGAAGAAGGGGAACTCGTGCTTCCGGTGTTGGAAGAAGCGGTCGTCGTGACTACTGCTGATGTCACTGCTGATGTGGCAGCTGATGTCGCCAGTGAGTGGGTCGAGGGAACGAGTGCGGATGGATCCAGGTGGTGGCGGCAGAGCGGGGTGGAGGAGAGGGAAGATGGCACGGTGTGTGAGTGGACGGTGGTGCGCGGCGTGAGTGCGGACGGGGCGGTGGAGTGGGAGGAGAAATGGTGGGAGGCGTGGGACGAGTTTGACTACAAGGAGATGGGAGCAGAGAAGCAAGGGAGGGACGCCAACGGCGGAGTGTGGAGGGAGGCGTGGAAGGAAGCCATGTGGCAGGTAAGACCGATGTTGCTTACACCGTTTTGCAAGTCGTCTTAGAGATGTGTTTCCTGGAGTGTGGTGGGAGGTATGGGAGGAGACCATGTGGCAGGTAATGTGCTAGACTCTGTGTACAATGAAGACTCTACAGCAGTATGTGTGAAGCATGATGCTGTGGAACTGCCAAACTGTTGCTTTCAGTCATTGTTGAACGACGTGGCCTCCAAATGGGTGCCATTGTTTTGGTCGTTTTTGTGCTCATCTTCTCATCTTCCTCCTCGTCTTTGTCTTCGAGGTCGCGGCGGCGGCGGCGGCAGAGGCGGCGGCATCATTGTGGTCATTGAGGACGTCGTTGTCGCAGCTGCCACCGCCGCGGCGAGCCGCTGTCGCCGCCGTCACCGCCGCTGCCGCCGCCGCCGCTGCCACTGCCGCCTCCGCTGCCGCCGCTGTTATCATAGTCGCTGCCTATGCCTCCGCTGCTGTCCCGGCTGATGCCGCCGCCGCCACCGCCGCCATCGCCGCCACTGTTGTCGTCGTCCTCGTCGTCTTTTAGTAGCTGCTGGCGCCGCTGACGCCGCTGTCGCCTCCGCCACCGCCGCCGCTGTCGCTGTTGCCACCGCCGCCNCGCGGACTACCATGCCGAGTGCAGAAGAGAGAGCCTTGCAGCAGCGGGGCGTCAGCGACAGAAGCAATGGCGACGACGTCAACGGCGGTGTATTGCAGAAGGGTGTGGGTGGTGTTTCACCGTCGCAGTCAGAGGAGTCAGAGCACGACGTGGCGGCGCCGCGTGCGACGCCAGGGCCCGACTTCTGGTCGTGGGCCCCTCCTCCGTCGTCGGCCTCGCAGACGCCGCAGCGCACGGGTTCGACTCCCGGCGCAAAATATAAGGGTGGGAACCCGGGAGGAGGCCTGCAGCCGCAGCTGCAGCGAGTGGCACCGCCTGGCGGGCCTGGGGGCGGTGGGGGCCTATTTGGGATGGGGAGTGGGGGAGGAGGTGCGAAGGTGAAGGTGCTTGACAGGCCGGCGGGTGCCTTTGCCAGCGCAGCAGAGGTGCTTGACCTGCCGCTGCAAAGCATGGCGCAGGATCTGCGGTTCCTGATGGCGGAGGGGGAAGGAGATGAGGGAGGAGGGGTAGGAGGGGGAGCAGGGCTCCCACCGCTGCAGTCCATGGTTCAGGCGGCTCAGAGCCTGGAGTTTGCACAGGAGGCCATGAGGGAAGAAGGGGAACTCGTGCTTCCGGTGTCGGAAGAAGCGGTCGTCGTGGCTACTGCTGATGTCACTGCTGATGTGGCAGCTGATGTCGCCAGTGAGTGGGTCGAGGGAACGAGTGCGGATGGATCCAGGTGGTGGCGGCAGAGCGGGGTGGAGGAGAGGGAAGATGGCACGGTGTGTGAGTGGACGGTGGTGCGCGGCGTGAGTGCGGACGGGGCGGTGGAGTGGGAGGAGAAATGGTGGGAGGCGTGGGACGAGTTTGACTACAAGGAGATGGGAGCAGAGAAGCAAGGGAGGGACGCCAACGGCGGAGTGTGGAGGGAGGCGTGGAAGGAGGCCATGTGGCAGGTAAGACCGATGTTGCTTACACCGTTTTGCAAGTCGTCTTAGAGATGTGTTTCCTGGAGTGTGGTGGGAGGTATGGGAGGAGGCCATGTGGCAGGTAATGTGCTAGACTCTGTGTACAATGAAGACTCTACAGCAATATGCGTGAAGCATGATGCTGTGGAACTGCCAAACTGTTGCTTTCAGTCATTGTTGAAGGACGTGTTTTGGTCGTTTTTGTGCTCATCTCCTCATCTTCCTCCTCGTCTTTGTCTTCGAGGTCGCGGCGGCGGCGGCGGCGGCGGCAGAGGCGGCGGCATCATTGTGGTCATTGAGGACGTCGTTGTCGCAGCTGCCACCGCCGCAGCGAGCGGCTGTCGCCGCCGCCGCCGCCGCTGCCACTGCCGCCTCCGCTGCCGCCGCTGTTGTCATAGTCGCTGCCTATGCCTCCGCTGCTGTCCCGGCTGATGCCGCCGCCGCCACCGCCGCCACCACCGCCGCCATCGCCGCCACTGTTGTCGTCGTCCTCGTCGTCTTTTAGTAGCTGCTGGCGCCGCTGACGCCGCCGTCGCCTCCGCCGCCGTCGCCTCCGCCACCGCCGCCGCTGTCGCTGTTGCCACTGCCGCCGCCGATGCCGTTGGGGGCGGGGGCGGCGGCGTCGTCGTCGTCGTCGTCGTCGTTGTCCTCCTCCTCCTCCTCCACCTCCGCCTCCGCCTCCGCCTCCCCCTCCGCCTCCTCCACCTCCTCCTCCACCTCCTCCTCCTCCTCCTCCTCCTCCTCCTCCTNTGGCAAGTTGCCACTGCCAGTTACGCTCCTCATGGTTGTACCTGCTGGTCATGCCTCTGTTGCTAGCGCCTCCGTCGCAGCATGCGATGGGTAGAGACAGGTGCATATGAAACCCTTGCAAATGTGCAATAGTAGTCAGGTGGGTGGGTTTACACCTGAGTGTGACATTGGCAATGTAATCGGCTTGCCCCCGCTGGACAGGCTGTGGCACTGCATGGCTAAAACTTAGCCATTCCTACTGAGTGCACTGGCTGCAGGGGAGAAAATGCCGCGCGGCCGCAAGATTGTAGTCATACTCACACATGCAATTAACCATTGTGCGTAGTGTGAGGGTGATCACATACTTTCAAGTGAGTCTTCAGCAAGAACACATGCCTCGCTCCTGCTTCCGACCAGAAAATCTGGAACCGGTAGTGGCCTGTTCGTCGCGATGGGAGGCATGCCCCAGCCGTCTTCAGGTAACTCTACAGAATGTTATTGAGAAATTCAGAGCTGCCCTCGCAACCTCACTCACAGCACTGCCTGTCAGACTAGATTGTAGGACACACAAAACAAGAGAGGTTTGGAGGGGGAAATTATCGTAAGTTGTTGATTGTGCATGCCTAAGAAAAGCTGAGAAAATCTTGTAAGAGTTGAGAGCTGTTGTGTGGCCTGAAGGTGTCATGACCCGTCATCCCTCCAAAACCTCCTGTGGGTCACCGTCGGTGCCGTGAGGATGGACACAGAAGCAAAACTGTATTGGCAACCACCTGCGGAAAACGGACCCAATCCCTACCCACTGACATGAGATGCCGCATGACAGTTTGCAACACAATCCATGCATTGATGCAAGTTTAAAATCAGTCTAGCTCCAACTTCTTTAGCTGGTACATGCAGAAAAGGAACACAGTGGGAGGGAAAGGGCAGGCCGGCATGCATCCAGCCTCCACCGCTGAAGTGGGCTGTCACAAGAAGGGTAGAAGTGTCAGCCCATGCTCTGTCGTGTTTTGAGAAGGCTCTTTAGTGCGGTAAGCCATACGCTGCACTCGTCCCAGTCCTTGGTCGTCAACTCCACCTGCCACAACCAGACGGAACGAACAAAAGAGAATAACGGCACAAACACACAACAGCATGGAAGTGCACGCACACAGACGTGCAAAAGCATGGCAGCATAAATGCTCAGATGCACGACAAACAGGGGGGTCCGTCGTCACATCCTTTCACTCCATCAGGCCAGCAAGCCAGCAACCCAGCAAGTCAGCAAGGCAGCAAGTCAGCAAGCCAGCAAGACTGCTCCTCAGCCGTGCTGGTGAGTATAGAGTTTTGTTGCCCACACAGCGACGAGCCTCGGCCAAGAAGACAGGGGCCATAGAGGGAGGCCAGTTTTTAGTGGACTGCGAAGTAAAACGTGTACTGAGGGAAAATGGGGAACATTTTCAGGGTGGAGAGGGGATGGCAGTCAATGGGAGATGGAGAACGGAAGTGACCACAACTGACCGAAATCAGAGGAAGAGAAAAGACGATGGAGGTCGGGGACATCACGAACCTGCAATCGAAGGGCTGTCGCAAAGTCCCTGACATCCAAAGCAGCACACAGCGCGACGAGTTTCTCTGCCACTCCCACCGACACGTCGCGCGCGTTGAGCCGCACAAACAGCGCCCCCATCTTCTTCGAGTTGGCGTCGAGTTCACGCTTCTTCGAGGGATTGGCGTTGGCGCCGCCGAGCGCAGCCGACACTTCGTTGAACAGCCGCGTGAGCGACGCCACCACCGGCCGCAGATTCTCTGAATCAACGGTGTAGAGCAGTGCGGGCGAAAATGACGGAGCAATTGAGGCCCTCAGCACCTGGCCATAGCTTCCAACAGGACTCAGCACACAGCACCTATCCATGCCAAAACCCTTCCGAACAAAACTGCACAGAAAGAAAGACCCTAACGCGAAAAAAAAAACACACCAAGCTGAGCACAAACTGACAGCCATGATGCAGCCGAGGGCTTAGGCTGGTAGCTCAGACACAGCAGTGAGGCAGCCGCACGTTACTCAAGCACAACAGCCAGTTCAGCAAAGGCAGTCGCCGGGAGACTGTCCTCGGCACACCAACCACAGTCACACGGCATGTCAGCTACCCATTGCAGACACCCTTTCGTTGTGATTGTGCACAATGCAATGCAGAATGCACAGACCTGCAACGTTGGATGTGTCGGCGCTCTGAATCGTTGCAGCAGGAGCAGGGGCAGCAGGTTGGGGTGCTTGCGAGGCTCCTGCAGCTGCCGCCGCCGCAGCAGCACCATCCGCGGCAGCGGGAGCAGCACCCACACCAGGNGGCCTGCTGCATCGCCGCAGCGGAGGGAGGGACAACCCCTGGAGGAGGGCCAGTGGGTCGCGAGGTAGGAGGGGCTGCTGGGGTGGGAGCCGCAGCCGGTGCTGCTACTGCTGGCGGTGGTGCTGTTGGCAGCATCATCCCAGGGGGCGGTGCTACTGGCTTGAAGGTTGCGGGGCGAGACGTGGGAGGGGCGGTGGAGGGTGGTGGTGCCGTCGGGTGTGGGTGTGCTGCAGCGCTTGCTGCGTAGCTTGACTGCAGACAGGTATGCAGCAGAAGCGTTGAAGCGTCCAAGCATCAAAGCATCAAAGCACCAAAGCATGAAAGGATCAAAGCAAGACGACACACACACGCGGGTACAAAAACATGCGTCAAAGGATATGCGGTGCAAGTGCAGTCACGAGTTCTCTCTCACAGCTTATCTCACGCTGTGGACGTTACAGGAGGAAACAAACAACTTCACATGGAGTGTGAAGTTGTCGAAGTACTTGTTGTTGTCCGGTTTTGCAAATTGTCCCTGCTTTTGTGCATCTCTTACGGCTATGCTCCCTCTGTGAAAGTTGCAGTAGGCATGTTTGTTTTGTGTTGTTCCTTTGGGTGATGCTGTATGCTAGTCCAGCGGGTATGCAGTACGTGTAGAGGCACCAGCAGCAACAGCCGTGCACAGAATAGCAACGCCATGGCAAGTACACAGGGCATACGCAACGGGCCTGCACATTGTTAGCTGGCTGCGCAACAAAAGACTAGTTGTTTCTGAACGCTTTGCACAGCGGTCAACGCAAGAATTTTTCACTGCGCACATACCTGTGCGTAGTCCGCCACACACACACACACACACACACACACACACACAAACACACACACACACACACACACACACACANACCAGAAAATCTGGAACCGGTAGTGGCCTGTTCGTCGCGATGGGAGGCATGTCCCAGCCGTCTTCGGGTAACTCTACAGAATGTTATCGAGAAATTCAGAGCTGCCCTCGCAACCTCACTCACAGCACTGCCTGTCAGACTAGATTGTAGGACACACAAAACAAGAGAGGTTTGGAGGGGGAAATCATCTTAAGTTGTTGATTGTGTATGCCTAAGAAAAGCTGAGAAAATCTTGTAAGAGTTGAGAGCTGTTGTGTGGCCTGAAGGTGTCATGACCCGTCATCCCGCCAAAACCTCCTGTGGGTCACCGTCGGTGCCATGAGGATGGTCACAGAAGCAAAACTGTATTGGCAACCACCTGCGGAAAACGGACCTAATCCCTACCCACTGATATGAGATGCCGCATGACAGTTTGCAACACAATCCATGTATTGATGCAAGTTTAAAATCAGTCTAGCTCCAACTTCTTTAGCTGGTACATGCAGAAAAGGAACACAGTGGGAGGGAAAGGGCAGGCCGGCATGCGTCCAGCCTCCACCGCTGAAGTGGGCTGTCACAAGAAGGGTAGAAGTGTCAGCCCATGCTCTGTCGTGTTTTGAGAAGGCTCTTGAGTGCGGTGAGCCACACGCTGCACTCGTCCCAGTCCTTGGTCGTCAACTCCACCTGCCACAACCAGACGGAACGAACAAAAGAGCAGAACGGCACAAACACACAACAGCATGGAAGTGCACGCACACAGACGTGCAAAAGCATGGCAGCATAAATGCACAGATGCACAACAAACAGGTGGGTCCGTCGCCACATCCTTTCACTCCATCAGGCCAGCAAGCCAGCAACCCAGCAAGTCAGCAAGCCAGCAAGTCAGCAAGCCAGCAAGTAAAAAAGCCAGCAACCCAGCAAGTCAGCAAGCCAGCAAGCCAGCAAGTCAGCAAGCCAGCAAGTCAGCAAGCCAGCAAGTCAGCAAGCCAGCAAGACTGCTCCTCAGCGACGAGCCTTGGCCAAGAAAACGGGTTGTAGAGGGAGGCCAACTTCGAGTGGACTGCAAAGTAAAAGGTGTTCTGAGGGAAAATGGGGAACATTTTCAAGGGTGGAGAGGGGATGGCAGTCAATGGGAGATGGAGAACGGAAGTGACCACAACTGACCAAAATCAGAGGAAGAGAAAAGAAGATGGAAGGCGGGGACATCACGAACCTGCAATCGAAGGGCTGTCGCAAAGTCCCTGACATCCAAAGCAGCACACAGCGCGACGAGTTTCTCCGCCACTCCCACCGACACGTCGCGCGCGTTGAGCCGCACAAACAGCGCCCCCATCTTCTTCGAGTTGGCGTCGAGTTCACGCTTCTTCGAGGGATTGGCGTTGGCGCCGCCGAGCGCAGCCGACACTTCGTTGAACAGCCGCGTGAGCGACGCCACCACCGGCCGCAGATTCTCTGAATCAACGGTGTAGAGCAGTGCGGGCGAAAATGACGGAGCAATTGAGGCCCTCAGCACCTGGCCATAGCTTCCAACAGGACTCAGCACACAGCACCTATCCATGCCAAAACCCTTCCGAACAAAACTGCACTGAAAGAAAGACCCTAAGGCGAAGAAAAAAACACACCAAGCTGAGCACAAACTGACAGCCATGATGCAGCCGAGGGCTTAGGCTGGTAGCTCAGACACAGCAGTGAGGCAGCCGCATGTTACTCAAGCACAACAGCCAGTTCAGCAAAGGCAGTCGCCGGGAGACTGTCCTCGGCACACCAACCACAGTCACACGGCATGTCAGCTACCCATTGCAGACACCCTTTCGTTGTGATTGTGCACAATGCAATGCAGAATGCACAGACCTGCAACGTTGGATGTGTCGGCGCTCTGAATCGTTGCAGCAGGAGCAGGGGCAGCAGGTTGGGGTGCTTGCGAGGCTCCTGCAGCTGCCGCCGCCGCAGCAGCACCATCCGCGGCAGCGGGAGCAGCACCCACACCAGGCGGCGGACCGCTGGGGGCCCGGTAGCNGCGAAAATGACGGAGCAATTGAGGCCCTCAGCACCTGGCCATAGCTTCCAACAGGACTCAGCACACAGCACCTATCCATGCCAAAACCCTTCCGAACAAAACTGCACTGAAAGAAAGACCCTAAGGCGAAGAAAAAAACACACCAAGCTGAGCACAAACTGACAGCCATGATGCAGCCGAGGGCTTAGGCTGGTAGCTCAGACACAGCAGTGAGGCAGCCGCATGTTACTCAAGCACAACAGCCAGTTCAGCAAAGGCAGTCGCCGGGAGACTGTCCTCGGCACACCAACCACAGTCACACGGCATGTCAGCTACCCATTGCAGACACCCTTTCGTTGTGATTGTGCACAATGCAATGCAGAATGCACAGACCTGCAACGTTGGATGTGTCGGCGCTCTGAATCGTTGCAGCAGGAGCAGGGGCAGCAGGTTGGGGTGCTTGCGAGGCTCCTGCAGCTGCCGCCGCCGCAGCAGCACCATCCGCGGCAGCGGGAGCAGCACCCACACCAGGCGGCGGACCGCTGGGGGCCCGGTAGCCCGGAGGAGGAGCAGAGGGCCGCATGCTTCCTACTACTGCACTGGCCTGCTGCATCGCCGCAGCGGAGGGAGGGACAACCCCTGGAGGAGGGCCAGTGGGTCGCGAGGTAGGAGGGGCTGCTGGGGTGGGAGCCGCAGCCGGTGCTGCTACTGCTGGCGGTGGTGCTGTTGGCAGCATCATCCCAGGGGGCGGTGCTACTGGCTTGAAGGTTGCGGGGCGAGACGTGGGAGGGGCGGTGGAGGGTGGTGGTGCCGTCGGGTGTGGGTGTGCTGCAGCGCTTGCTGCGTAGCTTGACTGCAGACAGGTATGCAGCAGAAGCGTTGAAGCGTCCAAGCATCAAAGCACCAAAGCATGAAAGGATCAAAGCAAGACGACACACACACGCGGGTACAAAAACATGCGTCAAAGGATATGCGGTGCAAGTGCAGTCACGAGTTCTCTCTCACAGCTTATCTCACGCTGTGGACGTTACAGGAGGAAACAAACAACTTCACATGGAGTGTAAAGTTGTCGAAGTACTTGTTGTTGTCCGGTTTTGCAAATTGTCCCTGCTTTTGTGCATCTCTTACGGCTATGCTTCCTCTGTGAAAGTTGCAGTAGGCATGTTTGTTTTGTGTTGTTCCTTTGGGTGATGCTGTATGCTAGTCCAGCGGGTATGCAGTACGTGTAGAGGCACCAGCAGCAACAGCCGTGCACAGAATAGCAACGCCATGGCAAGTACACAGGGCATACGCAACGGGCCTGCACATTGTTAGCTGGCTGCGCAACAAAAGACTAGTTGTTTCTGAACGCTTTGCACAGCGGTCAACGCAAGAATTTTTCACTGCGCACATACCTGTGCGTAGTCCGCCACACACACACACACACACACACACACACACAAACACACACACACA
>SZWC01020927.1:15298-41908 GCA_023375785.1 Penium margaritaceum
GGGGGGGGGGGGGGGGGGGGTTAGCACCCGGGTTTACTCATAGATGCGTTTGGCAAACCTGTAGAATACTGCGGCCAGCAGGTTTGAGATCGAGGCCTTGCAGTGCCTTGAAGTGTGAGCGAGGAGGAGCTCGCCGCTCCGCGCTCTTCACAACCTCAACCGCTCGCTAGGAGGACTGCCGTTTGTTACTCGCGTTTTCTTGACTCTCGCTTGCGCATGGACCTCCTTGCATGGTGCTCAACCTGTCTTGGTTCCCGCCCCACAGTGTTCCATTATCACCTTATACCTTAGCTCGCTAACCACTATGAGCAGAGCAATGTGAAGAGGGAACGCATCGTGCACGACACCGCGTGTGAGATCCTGTTGGCGTGTGACACTTCCCCGTCGCCGCCACCGCTTCCGCTGCCTCTGCTAGTCTCGAACAGTCGCACACACTCTTAGGGAGGAGTCGTCTTCTCCACCCGACTCTTTGGCCTCCAGTCTCGGCGGTCGATTGCAGCCATGTGTGGAAAACTGCGGGTTAGGGTTCTTCCCTTTCCCGCGGATCTCTCCTCCCCGCACCCCGCTCGCAGCCACAACAGCTGCGATCTTCGCAGCTCCCACCGCAACCTTGTGCTCGCGTCTCAGGGGTCGTCGGGCGGCATTGACATGTCCATGTGACTGCGCCGGTGGCATCCTCACGTCGGCAGTTGCAGCTCTCACAATTGCAACCGCTGGTGCATCTACATGCCAGTAGCAGCCGCAGCTTTAGCAGCGTGACTGCTCGACATCGAATTTCACAAGCTGTGGAAGTCTCCTCTTGTAGCCGCAGCACCCACACCAGCAGCCGCCTCAGCCATAGAGGCAGCAGCCGTGTAGTCACAGTCACAGTTATCACTGTGACTGCCGTAGGTGCTCCGAGCTTGCCTACTACAGCAGATCGACAGCAGCAGCAGCATCGTCCGCAACAGAAGAGTTGGCAGCCACCTCAACCGCAGCAGCAGTAGCATCCGGAGGAGCAGCAGCAGCATTGTTAACAGCAGCACCGGCAGCCGCATTCGCCGGAGCAGCAACAACACCCTTGTCAGCAGCCGCCTTGGCAGCCGCATCAGCCGCACCAGTAGCAGTATCGACAGTAGCAGCGGCACCCTTGTTAGTAGCACCATTGGCAACTGCATCAGCCGCAGTAGCATCAACATTGGGAGCAAGAGCAGCAGCAGGATTGTTAGTAGCAGCGCTGACAGCCCCGTCAGCCGCAGCAGCAGCGGCATCGGCAGCAGCAGCAGCAGCACTTGCAACAACAGCAGCGTTGTTAGCAACGGCACTGAAAACTGCATTAACAGCTGCAGAAGTAGTCCGGTTGCTGCAGTGACAACGGCCCTCCATTGCGTGCACCGCTTCGGTGGTGCTGCACCCCACCACGCTGGCTCGTCGTGACGCTTCTAGCGCTCTTCCCTTTGGTGCTCACTACAAGGGAGGGCCGTCGCATTGTCACGCCAGACGCCGCAGAGGAATGAGCAGTGATCGAGCGCTCGCATCCACAGCAACGTCATCCACGCAGGCTGCTCGCCACTGTCCGGTAAGCGTCTCCCCGCAATCTTCTCCTGGAGAGGGTCTGCAGCCACAGGACCCTCCCGACCTGTACACTACATTCACGCAGGACATTGTTAGTCTTGTGAGTGCGCTCACTTGCACGACTGCAACAATTATAGACGGAGCTATAACATTCGCCGCTACGTTTTCCGCAGCCGCTAGAGCCTCTCACGCACCTGCCTCGATCGCAGCAGGGCGTGCAATAGTCGCATATTCAGAGGCTACAATTGTCATTGGTCCCATTGCTTCAGCAGCCGCTGACATAGGAACACAGATTTCTGCAGCAGCATCTACCATCGCATCAGCAACGGCCTCCGCTACATCTGTGACAGCGGTAGCAGCGGCTTGAATCCCTTCATCAACATCGGCCGCTGTCACTGAAGCGGCATCTGCTCCATCGGCCGCCTCCAGCTTTGTCACTGCGAGAGTCTCCATCGCAGCAGTCATCACCACCCCCAGTGCCGCATTTGTCACTGGAGCGTTTGCTCTGGTGGTACCCCTTGCCTCCACCGTTGCCATGCTCTCCACTGCCACTGCAGCTGAAGTTCTGCCGCTTTTAGCCTTTCTGCGCAGTCCGTCATCTCTTGTCCGTGCATGATTTTCTCTCTTGCATGCTTTTGTCCCCTGACGACTTCTCTTGTTCTCTCTGCGGTGGCTTATCCTGTCTGACTCGGGGTGGGCTGTTCTGCAACGTTGAGCTACCTTGCCTAAGGCACCCCCATTCTTCCCACGCCCACCGGGGCTGGGGAAACTCTGTCCATATTTGTCTGGCAAAGCCCTCACGTCGCCACCATGCCTGGTGACGACAAGTCAGTCATTGCTGCCCTTCTGCGTCAGTTGACCCTCGCTCGCGAGGCTCAGCAAGAGGCTGAAGACCGCCTTAAGCTGGCCGAGGACAATCGTGCAGCCTTTGCTGATGAATTCACCGCTATTGTCTTGTGTTGCCTCCCTGTCGCGCTTGTTGTCCCACCTGCTGGTGTCAATTCCACTCCTGCCTCTGGTACACCCTCTACTTCCAGCATTTATGCCCCTGATGAGACTGGTCACCCCATTGCGGCTTCCCCCCCTCCTGCGCCACGCCAGCACGACTTCTTCTCCCAACCTCCTTCCTTCTCTGCTGGGCTCGCCTTCTCCTCTTGGGAGATGTACTTTAGCGCCTGGGCTCAGGGGGAGCAGCTATGGGAGTACTACTCTCCAGTTGTTACTCCTTTCACTCCCCGTGCTACTAAGTCTGCCCGTGCTGTCCGCGCCCTCATTGCTGCCGCTACCGAGTCACTGATTGATGATGTCGGCACGTTCAATGCTGACCCTGCTGTCCAGTGTCTCGCCGACCCTGTCGGCGCATATTCTATGATGCGTCGTCGCACCACTGTCACTGGCCAAGCTGCTCAGAGCGCGCTCACGGTCCAGTTCAACATGTTTCTCATGCGTGCTAACGAGACCGCTGATGCATACTGGGCTTGCGGTCTCAAGCTCCTCCGCGAGCTTGACAATGCAGCACCTGGCCAGCTCTCTGCCATCCTCACCATGGTCAATGGCCTCATCCCGGACCTTTCCGACCTTCTTCGTGATGCCAAGGCAGATGAGGTACATCGCCTTGCCTCACAGCCCATTCCACCTAGGTCGACGCCTGGGGTAGGAGCTCTCTGGGACTTCACTGCTGAGCGTCTTGCAGCCTAGTGGGCTAGCCTTCAGAACAAGCAACTCCAACGCTCCGCCGTCACGGGTGTTGTTGTGCTCACCACCATTGCTTCGCCAGCTTCTTCCTTTGCTCCTTCCTCTTCCTCTTCTTCCTCGTCCTCTGCTGCCTCCGCCCTTGCCTCCAAGGGCCGTGGGAAGGGCAAGGGTAAGGGCAAATGCAAGGGGAAACCCAAGGGCAGCAGCCCCTCATCCCGTGCTCCCGGTGCCGTTGTGTGCTAGAATTGCGGCTCCTCCAAGCATTGTGCTCATTGCTGCCCCGCCCCTCCGGACGATCTTCGTCTAGCTAGGGCCATACGTGCTCACTGGGCTCGCACATCGGGTTCCTCCTCCGCACCTTCGACCTCCATCTCCACGGTCTCTTCACCAACCACCACCTCCGCTCACGCCCACTCCACCACTGGCGTGCCCTCCTTTCCACCTCCTGGCCCATACCCCTGGGGCTGGCTTCCTTCATTTGGTGCGCCCACCTACACGGGTCCTCCTTCCTCCGCCTACACCGCGCCGCCATGGTTTCCTTCTTCCTCGGGCGCATCTATTCCGGCCTCGCCAGCTTCGCTAGATGGTCATTACGGTGATCGGGAGCGCCAGCTTGAGCAGTCCCTTCTTCCGCTTCTGCGCCTTCGCGATCAGGGAGTGAGAGTGTTGCATTACCGGCCAAAGGTCTCGTTTGTCAGACGGACAGTGTCCTTCGTGGGGACCCCCCCGGTCACGTTTTGGGCTCGTTGAGTGTGTCAGTCCCATGGATTGAGCACTGGTAGTCTTTCTTTCTTCCTCGTTGTCTCTCCCTCGGTGGCTCGTCTGTTTCCTCTCAGTCCTCTGTTGGCATTGTTGTCGCCTCTGGTATTCTCCCTTCTGTGCGTGTTTCCAGTGGCTTTTGGGTCCTCGATTTCGGGGCCACCCACCACATGACGTCAGTCCACTCGTCGTTCGTCTTATTGGGTCCCGTCGGGTCCATCCGTCTTGTTTGTACTGGGTCGGGTCAGTTGCTCTCCGTTCAGGGCGTTCGCATCGTCCGTTTTGTCGGTCCCAGTGGTGCCCTGTACTTGCCTGACCTTCTGTACGTGCCTTCGCTTGAGCTTAGCCTGCTGTCTGTATCGTCCCTCGAAGACCTAGGTATGGACTTCATTGCCAATTGTGGCTTTGGTACTATTTGTATGCGCCCCTCTGGCCGTCCTGTCCTACGTGGCGTGCAGTGCCTCTTCCTCTCCTTCCGTGCCTGTGACTGCCCTCGCTCACGTTGCTCCCTCCCATCTCCTCATCTTGTTCGTCTCTAGCATCGCCACCTTGGTCATGTCCATTCTGACACCATTCACAGCATGCTTTGTCTTTAGCGTGCTATTGGTCTCCCTCCGTCTGACTTCCCTGCCCCTTGCCGCGCTGACTGTCTTGATTGTGCGCAAGGCAAGATGCATTGCTCCCCTTTCTCTCCGTCTGACTCTCAATCCTCCCACCCGCTCGATCGTGTCCATGCGGATGTCATGGGTCCTTTGCCCCATGACCTCCTAGGTGACGTCGTTCGCTACGTTGTATGCCTCACCGATGAGCCCTTCGTTGCCCTTCGTCAGAAGAGCAACGTTTGCTCTGTCGTCGAGTCCTGGCTTGTTCAGGCTGAACGCGCCTATTAGCGGTCGTTGTGCATCTTTCGCCGAGACCATGGTGGTGAGTTTCTTGGTCCCACCGCTTGCCTCCTTGAGTCTTGTGGGGTGTGTTTGGAGACCTCTGCTCCATACACACCCAAGCAAAATGGCGTCTCTGAGCGTGGGAATCGGACGCTAGATGACGGCGTCCGCACCCTCTTGTCTAAGTCCGGTCTCCCCCCGCTCTTTGCCTTTGAGGCGATGAGCTACATGATGTGGGTCTGGAACCGCGTCCCTCACGGTCCTCTCCCCCGCACGGTCACTCCCTTTGAGCGTTGGTACAGCACTCGCGCTAACCTTCGCCTCGCTCGGGTCTGGGGCAACATTGCGTCTTTCTGGCTCCCCGAGGATTTCCGTGACGGAAAATTGTCTCCTCGTGGTTGTCTGTGTCCCTTTCCGGGCATGTCTCCCCAGGCTAAGGCCTGGCATTTCTGGGATCTGGTCCGCCAGCGCGTCATCGAATCCCGCGATGCCTTGTTTTTTTAGTCTGTCTTCCTTCCTGATCTCAATCGCTTTCCCCCTGCCTCCTCTCTCCTGCCTCCCTCTTGGCTGGGGGGGTGGTAGTCGGTCTTGCCATCCTTGCAGTCCCTGCTGCTACACCGCAGCTCTCATCCTCATTGCAGTCCTCGTCATCCGGTCATGCACCCTGATTGCCGTCCTCGTCGTCCTGCCATGGAACCAGTGTGTCTCCGTCCTCCAGCAGCTCCTCCGCCGCCCCGTCCTCTCCTATCACGGACCCTGTCGAGCCAGCTACTGTCTCCCCACCTGCTTCTCTGTCCTGTCCGGTCATGCCTCCGGTGGCCACCTCACTCGTCTCTCCTCCTCATGTGGCCGCACCACCTCCGCCACTAGCCACCACTGAACCTACTGCGGTATTTCCTCTCGTCCGAGGTGGGCGCCTTTGTGCGCTCCCTCAACGCTCTGGCACTACAGCCCCAGCATGCCCCTCACAGTCTCAGACTAGTCAGTCTATCCTCCCTACTAACATGGATGCCCTAGGCTTGGCCATAGGGGTTGTTCACCCCAGCTCTGCTCTTGGCTATGTGCTCCTGGCCTTGGAGCATGTACACACATTGGAGGTGGCTATTTCGAGCAGCGTTACAGAGTGTCACGTTGCGTCAGCCACCACAACCCTACCACCTGAGCCAACCACGGTGCGTCAAGCACGCGCATCCACTGACGCCCAGCAGTGGGAGGCCGCCATGCATGATGAGCTGAAGGCTCTGGATGACCACGTGGTCTATGAGTTAGTTGACTTGCCACCCTGTCGCAAGGTTATTGACGCTCGATAGGTCTTCCGATGGAAGTACAAACCCAATGGTGCACTGGATAAGTACAAGGCAAGGCTCACGGCGAAGGGGTTCTCCCAGGTCCCAAGCATCAACTTCGACAAAACATTTACGCCGGTCAGAGGATACACCACACCCAGAGTGTTGCTAAGCCTTGTGGCTCACAACGACTGGGAGTTGGAACAGATGGACGTGAACAATGCGTTCCTACACGGACAGCTGGATGAGGAGATCTACATGGTCCAGCCTCCAGGCTTCTCCAACGGCACTGATGGAGTCTGGCGGCTGCGGAAGGCCCTCTATGGCCTAAAGGAATGGCCTCGGTGTTGGAACCAGGAGATCATGTCCACCCTCGAGAAAGGAGGGTATCTACGCAGTATAGTGGATCTTCACTCTTTTTCACTCCACCCTCTGTGCCGTTTGTGGCTGTCCGCGTTTATGTGGACGACCTGCTGATAGCATCACCTAGCCAAGATGTTGTCAAGTCAGTGAAAAACCTCCTGCTGTCCACGTACAAGATGAAAGACCTTGGACCCACTTGTGTCTTCTTGGGCTTGAGCGCGACTGTTCACATCGCACTCTTCATGTGCATCAGGCTGCGTACGTTCACAGTCTAGGAGAGCGCTTTACCTCCTTGCTTGAGTCCACACCCATAGCCTTGACGCATGTGATGCCAGCTGGGAAGAGTTTGTTGAAAACACTGGACGTGTCTAAGCTGTGGGAGGTAGTCGGCGTTACAGACTGTCTCCACGTCATTGGGTCGCTCATGTACCTGGCGACAACGACTAGAGCAGATATTGCCTTTTATTGTTATTGTAAACTTCTTGGCCCAGTTCTCTCAATGCCCTAGGACATGACACCTTGAGGCTGCACTGCGTGTTGTCACGTACGCCCTCTCCACTACCCGGACCGGTCAATGCTATCGGCACAGACGTTAGTTCTAGTCTATGGCTACATAGACAGCGATGGGGCCCATGAAACAGATGCTCGCAACCGTACAGGCTACATTTTCCTTGTAGGAGGGACTGCTGTATTGTGGAAAAGTGGTAAACAGGGTTGTGTAGCACGCAGTTCCAATGAGGCTGAGTATGTTGCTCTTGGTGCTGGCACATGTGACAGTGTTTGGCTATGTCGCTTGTTTCAGCAACTGCGTGTTCCCATCCGTTGCATCACGTTGCGCTATGACAACCAAAGCACCAAAGCAATTGTTGAGCATGATGGCATGCATCACACACGCACGAAGCACATCAATATTGAGTATCACTTTGTGCATGAGCGCATTACTGCAGATGATTTCCGGATCGTTTGGGTCGACACACGACAGCAAAGAGTTGACTTCTTGACGAAGGCACTCAGCATCAATGTCTTCAAGGCAGCCCTGCATGCAGTGGGACTGTTGTGTCCTCATAGTGATCCTGGGTAAATGTTTGTTTTGTGCGTGTGTACAGTCCTCAGGCACATCTTGTGACACATGTGATGTCTGTACGCGTGTGCTTGTGTGTATTGGTCGTGGGTCATGAAGGAGTGTTGGTTTGTGAACCACAGATACGTAGTGACCTCTGGCCTCGTTGCACAATCACCTCACTAATGCAGGTGACTAATGCTGGAGTGACGTTGGCGCTGGCACCATAGCATCTTTCGTGGTGACAAGCAACACAAAACTCACAAGTGACAAGATCGTGTCCTACAAGGCACGCTAGATGTATCTCTATGTGATCTATGCGGACACTCAGGCCTAGGGCCTTTGTGCCGGGATCACCACTCACAATGCTGCGAGTGGAGCGCCTGGGTGCGGCAACTTACACCGGCTGGACTTCGGAGACCAATGGTCGAAGATGACCACCGGGCTCATGCGAGTAACCTGGGCTCGAGGGGCTCACCTCAGACTCAGGGACAGGCACCACCACATCTGGTGAGGACTGGTGTAAAGGGACAGGTGATGCAGTGTGAGGAGATGCTAGTGAAATGATGAGAGACTTAGGACTGGGTGTGGCAGTAGAAGCAGCAGTCAAGGCAGGACCAAGCACAGAGGCAGGAGTACTGGTGGACATGGGTACAGAATCATGGGTGCCTCGAGGGTGCAAGGGAACAGAGGTAGAAATCGGCTGGGTTAGAGAGGTCTTTTGGCTGACAGCGATGATCTCTTGGTCATCAAGAGTCAGAGACCGGGAAGTGGAGGGGACTCGAACGGACACATCAGCCGGACGAGAGGTATTTGTAGGCCAGGACTCCCCCATCTTTCACGAAGCCTCACACGTAGGAACGTGCATGACGAACATAAACACGATCAAGGTCAGGTCATGATAGGTGAGAGACTCAAAGAAGAGTGCATCACGTGACTCAACGATGCGACGAAGTGAGGGGTCCGAGAAATTCCAAGCCTTTGACTGCGAGGAGATCCCCATGAAGGCGCACAGGCGACCGCGCGGGGAGACCTTAGACCCATGCTGGTCCTCGGTGTACCACACAGAAGCCAAGGATTCCCACACACGAACGAGGCGCAGGTCGGCACGGTGGCTAAACCAGAGCTCATACGATGTAACGTGGTGTGGAAGGGGACCGTGTGGGCGGCGGTTCGAGACCCACATCATGTAGGCAAATCCTTCAAAGACGAAGGACTCTGGAAGATCGCACTCAGAACATAGCACAAACCGCATCCTCTATGGTGCGAGTCCAGCGCTCAGAGACACCGTTCTGGTGAGGAGTAGCAGGAGCAGAGACCTGGTGAAAAACCCCGTACTCCGCAAAGAAATTGTCCATCTCGCCAAGAAACTCGCCGCCGCGATCTGAAGAGAAGGTGTGTAGTTTGTGGCCGGACTGATGCTCAGCCATGACTAGTCAGAGGTGAACCGCGAGAGTCGTGTCACTCTTCTGGCGCAAGCTGTAGACCCACTGCATCCGGGTGAAGTCATCAGACAGGATTACGATGTAACAGCCTTGATCAAACAAAGACTTGAGAGGAAGAGGACCGAGAAGGTTCGGATGGACCATGTCGAGGGGGAGAAGTGCTAAAGAACGAGAGTCCGGGTAGGTGCAACGATGCATCTTGCCCTGAACACAGAACAGACAATCGGTCTTGGGCGGCTTCAAAGAAGCCGCGTCAAGACTGAGTTCGGGTTCTACCCAAATGAGCTTCAACACAGTGTCGGAGCCCACATGACACAAGCGACGATGCAGGAGTCGCTGGTGCTCATCAGACAAAATACTAGTGAAAAACACACAATCAAAAGGAGAACGAGAGCAAGAAGAAGAAGAAATCTGAGAGACATGGTAAAAATCATCTACAACAGAGGTACAAAGAACAATGGTACGAGTATTGACAGCTTTCATTGTCACGGAGTCTGCATTGTGCTCCATTGAGAGTCCCATCAGTGTACAGGCATGCATAGACAGCAAGCTAAGCTGAAGGTCAGGCACAAAAGGCACCTAAAAGAGATACAGGGGGTTAGACGGACCATCAAAGCACACAACTCCAACACCTTGGACTGGCAGTGACTGACCAAAACCTGTGCAAACGGAGCGAACAGACGCACCACGACCGAGAATAACAAAGCCACTACGACGACAGGTCATGTGATGAGTGGTACTAGAATTGATGATCCAAGTGTCATTGGGATCACGACCGGAGGATGTCACTATACAACGGGGAATGGAACAATCGGCCTCAGACGGGCGCTGAGAAAAAGGTGAGAAGACGAAGGGCACATAGGTGAGACTCATGAAGCCAATTGCTACTGTCAGGCCCATCATCATCACATGAAGGCTGTGCCCCCCCACACGAGTCATCACAAACTATGAGAACAGACAAAAAATAGTCTGTGAACCACCTGGCTGTGACGACACACTCGCACCTCCCTGAAAACAAAGTGCAAGAAGGTGACGGAGTTCAGTGATAGTGCCGTCATGTGGGTCTGGGTCGCCACTTCTCGCCGGTGGGGAAGCGGGAACTGTTACGGCCATAGTCGCTGCGCGACCAGAGGCTGTGTTGCTCGACGCACACCGCTTTGCGTGTGCAGCCTGAAGACCGCGAGTGATCCGCACCCAGTCAAGCGGCTGCTGGAACTCGGTGTAGCGATGGGCACCTCCACAGTTGTAGTAAAAAATAGTACGTCCACTGCTACCACTCGATGATTGTGCTGTTGCGATTGTTGCAAGCCCAAACCATGCCTTTGCTTGCCCTTCTTCTCCTGTGCCGGTACTGCCAAACCCTGCGTCTTAGTTGGGGTAATCGTAGTGGAAGGGGTAGAGGAGAATGTGACGGAGGATGGGGAAGTGGATTGCAAGAGGGGCAACGCTCGCGATGTGATGACCGCTGCAACAAGGGAACTCTACTGATGGGCCACAGCTTCCTCACAAGCGGAAGTCACCTGGAGGAAAAGCTGATGAGCTCAAGGAAGAAGCTAGAGGGAGGTGGAGAAAGGCTCGAGCACGGCGTTGCTGTACCCCGAGAAGATGTCTGCGTGCTTGAGGTGAACTCCGATCATGAACGTGGGAAGCGTTAACAACTGTGTACCTCCTGAGGCCTTAAGGTGCATGTAGATGTACATGGCACGCCGCCAATAACCGGTTGCGGGCTCCGTAGGTCCCTGACAAAGGGATTGGAAGGTGCGAATGTGCGCCGCGTGGATAGCATGTGTCTCTACTGCAAGTAGGGACAAAGCTAGGTCCCAAACCCTGACATGGATCAGCTCCCACGCTTGTGCCGGCCTCTCCGAGGAAAGGGCAAAAGTCTACAACAGTCTCGGGCGGCATGGCGTAAAGGAGTCCCTGCATCGCCTTGGGTTTCCGCTTTGTAAGGAGAGCAACCACAGGCTGAGAAGGACAAGGGATGGGGAAAACACTGGGACGAGAGAAGCCACCAAGGTAGGGAATAGTCGATGATCAGATGCCAGATGTATGTGGGGTCCAAAAACTTGTCTGAAGTTGGCGGAGACGCTCATGAAGAATGCGAATCTCCCTGTCGTGAGTGTCATCTTCCATAACGAGCATGTCAGGATCCTCATCCCAAGGATCAAGATGTGGCGGATCGCATCATGCTGCTGTCTCGGGTACTGATGCTGAATGTTCTGGAGAAGTTGCAACACCGCCGACTCCCTCGGAGGTCTACTGTGGGGTCGTGGATTGACCACGAAGAAGCTCAATGAGCGTACGTATGGCGTCAGCGTGCTGCTGCTACAGACAATGCATCTCATCCTGCTGACTCCGCACGTCCTCAATTACCTGAGAGCATGGGTTCATGTCCCCCAACAAGGAGGAAGAGGGATCTGCTGGTCCTTTGTCCTTGTCACCGGTCGGAGCCATGTTAATGCTCAGTATGGACCGGGATGTCAAACCCGCTGGAGTAAAGAACGGGCAGCGGTTCTCAAGGAGTTGAAATGCTAGCAACCTTGGTTTTCCGACCCGAAAACTTGATGAAGGCAAGTGCTGACATCAGTAGGGGTTCGCTGACAGCAGCACGGACCTGATGATGTCAGCAAGAAAAATGCTGACGTCAGTACTTTTTCCTTTTTTTCCTTTTATTTTTTACAACCCTTGTGGTTGTTTGGTGGCTGCTCCGCGGCAGCCCCGCGGAAGCTATGCGGAAGCTTTGTAGCAGCTTTCACTCGGCTGCTGCTACGCTTGCGCCTGCAACAGCAGCCGCGCAGCAGCTTGCGTAGCTGTGGCAGTAGATGCGCACTACTGCTGTGCGCTGCTCCTGCTACGCCCTACTGTTGCTATGCGCTGGTACTGTTGCAGGATGCTACTGCGCTGCTACTCTGCGAGCCTGCTATTGTTGCTACTGCTACTCACTGTTGGTGCTGTTGCTCAATGCTGCTACTGCTACGTGCTATTGCATGATGCTGCTGCTGGCTACTCGCTGCTCGCTGCTTGATGCTACTGCTGCTGCCCGCTGCCGCCTGCTACTGCTGCTTCTGCTGCTAGCGCCAATTCAAAGAGCAGCCGGCGGCTATCACCTACTGCGGTTGCCGCCTGTTGCTGTTGCTGCTAGCGGCTGCTGCTACTGCTGCTACACTCTCACGTGCTGAAGGCGGGTGGCATCAGCGATAGTGGGGTGACATCAATAGGTCCCTGTGAATTAGCTGCAATGGTGAGACCCACTAGTGCGGCTCTGCTACGTCTCGCTGCACAGCTCAACGAGAACTGTCTCGCTCCTCTGATACCATGAGAAGATGTGTGAAAGCTTCATGGCAACACAGCCGCTGACTAGGCACCATTACCTGATCAGACGGTGACGAGAGTCACAGGTCGTGCACACGGCGGCAAGAGTTTGGCTAGGAGACACGAGGCAAAGTGTCAAAATGCTTCAATAACATTTGCAGAGAGGAATGAAGAATGAAAGGTCCATGGAGTAAGTACCTGCCGTGGCGCACGGGAGGTGTCGCACGCGACAGTGCAAGGTCTGTCCTAAAACGGCCCAAAAGCACTGTTTTGGCCGTAACTCAGTGTAGATAAGTTAGAACGCTACGCTATTTGAACGTAAACGTGCAGAATCACGAGCCGGATGCTACAATTGGTCACATGCATGCATCCGGCATCAAGCGGTGGACACACAATGTAAAAGCATGCAAATCGGACCCACAGCCAGTCCACCGATTAACTCTTGCGTGTTGCAGAAAAAACTACAAGGTCCCAGACAGTGCCCAGAACTCTGGGGCGGTCCTCGATCAGCTCTAAACTGGTAGTCCTCCACCATACAACACACTAGTGCCACATGGGTTAGCATCAGGGATCTGCACGGGCATGGGCACGTCTGAGTGGTCACAGTTAACTATATTGGTCGACAGGAACATCACAAATTACAACAATGACTAGATATCCCTCTCCTCAATCATTCTCAAATGTTCCGTCACATTGTGTCTCTCACAACGTACCCTCCCACATGTATTCCTCCTAGGTAGGTTATTGCATTCCCCTATTGTATCGACGCAGTAGAGAGATTATGCATGTAGACAGCACACGATAACAGCGACAGAGACATCTCGGCTAGGTTGGGCTGGGTTGGGTGGGGCGCAGAGGTCCTGAAAACATGGAGGCCCAGAGCTGAAGGCTCGTGTCACGCATGTTGGTATTGGTGCTCAAGTGCTGACTTACCAATACACTACTCATTATCCACTGGTCTCTACACACACACACACACACACACACACACACACACACACACACACACACACACACACACACACACACACACACACACATCTGTGTAGGAGAGTAAATCAACATGGCTGCCGTACAAACCACATGCCCCTATGAGGTATTGGCACGTTCAAGATCTGTAGCAGACTCTTCGTTTCTTGCCACTTGTATAACTNCACACACACACACACCCACACACACACACACACACACACACACACACATCTGTGTAGGAGAGTAAATCAACATGGCTGCCGTACAAACCACATGCCCCTATGAGGTATTGGCACGTTCAAGATCTGTAGCAGACTCTTCGTTTCTTGCCACTTGTATAACTTAAGGGTTGTGCCATGGGCCAGGTAGCAGTTCGTTGAACTATCTCTCATGCGTTGATTGTTGTAGAAGTCTCACATAATGGCATGCCCACATACTCTTCTGGGTGATGTGGGTTGTTCTGCATGCTTAGTTGGTTCTGTGGATGCTTTGATAGTTGCTGGGTGCTGATCCTGGTGGGGTCATGCTGCCGGAATTCTCCAGCAACGGCAGCCCTCAGATTCATTCCGGTGAGGTCCGGCTCGGCCCCAGGGGTGGTGGCAACCACATATTGTGCGTGATGCACGAGGTGGGGCTCGCTCCCCGGTCGAACCTCTTGCCCCATCCAACTGTTGAAAACACTCTTACGTCTTAAGTGAGTTTACAACCAAAACCATGGTGTCTCCCTCTCTCCCACTCACTCTCTCTCTCCCTCTTGCTTGCTCCCTCACGTCACTTCTACTAGCTACTTGTATCAGAGCAACTTGAAGGGAGGCACTTACTTCCTCCTTCTAGCCACATCCTTCGTGACTAGGAGGTTCGATCCGTGGGACCCATTCGCCGCTACTCTTAGCCACGACTAACCATGGGATGTGCACACCACCTCCGCAACGTTTGATATATTGCCTCATGGCCAAGTCGTGCCTCTGCGGTGCACTTAAGCCCTGAGTGTACATCGGGCGCCGTAGCCCATCGTCACCGCCGTGTAGCTAGCGGCAGATCCAGGCTACACAAGAGGAGGAAGGTCAACCTTCTTCAAGCAGCTCCTATAGGCAGCGACCTTACTCTTCTCATTGTTGAGAAATAGGTTCTCTCAGCTGCTCTCTCCGGCATTACACTATTGACCTGGAGACGGTCATTGCCTCCGCTTTATAGCTCCGACAACGACCACAGCTTCAGCTGACTCTTGAATTGCAGTCATCACGAGTGCTGCTACACGTGGCTTCACTTTCTTTGCCTCAGCAGCCACGGAGTGGACCTGGCCGCCGCCCCTGCTCTTCCAACGGCGGCATTGGCCTCATCGCGCTGACCCCGTCGCCACCATAGCAGAGACTTTGGCAGTCACATGCACTGTCGCAGCAGCTGTCATTCCTGGGTCATTGCGACATGACTGCCACCACAGCCACCATCTGGTCCACTTTCACTCTCCTGCGGCTCTCTTCGACAGTGGGATTGTTCCTCCAGTCTCACTTCTGCTGCCAGGGACACCCTCTCTCCAACGGTGTCGTCTCCCTTGTCGCCATCCTTGTGTCACCACCCAAGTCACTACCAACGTATTCATCCTCAGACAAGGAGGAGGCAGCTGTACGAATACTATGTCGTGCGGTGGGAAGCACAACAGCAGCGTGACGAGGCTCACAATTATCGGCGCCGGCATCACGTCTACGTGCCGGACAAGTACAACCCAGACGAGGCCATTGCAGAGTATGAGCACATATAGGAGGAGATCGACAGCCAGGTCTGCATGGCCGATAACTTCCCTGCCGGTGGCTTCGATGACATTCCTGGGATGCAATGACCGCTGGTAGGACCCCCATCTACCCCTGCTTCCCCTTCAGTCAGTGGTGCACAGCCCTTACATCAGCCCAGTCGTAGTCACAGCCGCAGCCGACGCAGCCACAGCCACAGTAGCCGTAGCATCCGTCTTAGCAGGCGCAATCAGAGCCATCTCCCATTCTGTCTGAGACTCATGGACCTGCAGACCCTCTTCTGCGTGAGGACCAGGCAGCTACAGAGGCTGTGAGTCTCATCTGTGTCATGCTTGACGCAACAACAGCTGCCGTGGCAACATCCACAGCCACAGCTCGGGTCTCTCGTAAGCCTGCTGCCTCAGCCGGAGGGCGTGCTGAGGAAGCTGCCCTGAAGAAAACAAGGGTCACCATTCGTCCAAACCTGTGGAGACGTCGGGTCTACTAGCTCAGGGCTCACGTTCTACAGCCATTCATTGTCTTTTTTTCTTTCCCATTTACCTCCATCATGCATTGGTCAAGACCCGGACATTTCGGGTCTTATCCCAGTGCCTTAGTAGATCATGAAATGTGATGATTGGAACTCAAGAATGTCGAGGAATTATTCCCATGATGTGATGGACATGCGTTCTTTTTGCCTGTACGTCAATCTTTACAGATTTCCCCTCATCTTTTGTCAAGACCTGGGTACTTGGGGCTTTGTCCCAGTATCTCAGAAAACCATTCTCTCCAGGTCGCGGCTTGAGCGTAACTAAATCATTTTGGTGATTTGTTGTCTCTTCAGCGACATGTCATCGCATGTGGTTCCACCACCTGGACCGGCATTATGACCACCCTATCTGACCCATCGTTCTATGGACCACCTTCGGCCTTCTACATGTGTCCTTTGTGCCTGCTCTCGTGGACGCCATCCGCATTCTCTTCTTCTCACCTGGCAGCCACATCAGACTTACACCTGTCAGATATGAGATCTCTCTTAGACCTCAGTGTACCCTGTCGTCCCAGGTCACAGGACACGCCATCCTCTACATATTGGCCTCTCGGACATCCTCCCTTGGACCCGCGCATGGATTCTCGTTTGACACCCACTCATCGTCAGCTATGAACTACAAAGACCTCCTATTGTGTGAGTTTGGTGGTTGAGTCTGTAGATCACCATTGTGAGTCGGATGGATCGCTTCAGGGAGCGTAGTTGGACAGTCCAGTTGTGGATGATGTATGGATTGAGGACTGGCAGCATGCTACATGCCCCCGTCTGCTGGCGCACTTCTTAGGTCATGCGCCGCCCTCAGTTACCTTCTCTGGTTGAGTCGCTGCATGTCATGTCTCGTTGTCCACTCTTGTGTCACGTGACTTTTTTATACTTGAGTCAGGAGCCTCTCATCACATGACGTCGTCACGCCTCTCTTTTGTGTCATTTAAGCCTGTTGGGGACGTCCGTTTCATCAGTACTCATTCAAGCCCGATGCTGCCAGTCCAAGGTGATGATGTCGTGCAGTTCATTGGTCCCTTAGGCGACATGTTCCTGTGTGATGTGTTATATGTGCCCGCGCTTGAGGTGAGCCTCCTATCAGTAACTACTCTTGACGATCCGGGTATGGACTTTATTGTGTTTTGCTTTATTGATATCATTTCCTTGTGGTTATTTGGACGTGTTGTACTCCGTGGCATTCGCCGTGACAAATCATACCTTGTACCTTTGTTTGTGCCTATTGCGTCGCCGCTACCGCTGCTCACTCACATGTCACCCCTTCACTTTCTGCTGAGTATACACGCTTGCTTCATCGTTGCCTCTACCATGTGAGCACCACTGTCATTCATACCTTTCTGAGTCATCAGTCTGCCACTGGACTGGATGCTACCACTTGACCTTGCTCCGGACACTACTGACTGCATGGATTATGTGCAAGGCAACATGCATCGTTCTTCATTCTCTGAGCCTCTCGATCTTGTTCATGCTGATTTCACGGGACCATTTCTTGTCAATTTTCTTGGTGGTGATCATTTTGTACTCTTTCTGACTATTCATGCTTTCTATTGGATATTTCCACATCGTCTAAGGAGTGACGTCGGTCCTACAATTGAGTCATGGCTTGTTCAGGTAGAGAGTGACTGTCAGTGTAAGTTGTAGGTGGAGAGCTTGCCTATCAGTGTAAGCTAGAGGTGTTTTTTCTCTGATCTTGATCACGAGCTCATGGAACCCTACCTTTGCTTTCTTACATTGGTCAGTGTACGGTTTGATTCTTCCGGCCGCTATACACCTTAGCGAAACAGCATCTCTGAACACGGTAACCACACTATGGCACAAGGAGTGGCACCATACTAGATGAATCTCGAACATTCAAAACGTTTACTTATGAGGCCGTGAATTTGATGACTTAGGTGTGCAACTAGATTTCTCACGGGCTGTTTCCACACCACATCATTCCGTATAAACTCTGTTACAGTTGTTGCATTGGCTGTACCTCACGTGAATCTGGAGGATCATTGCTGGTTCTTTTCCCTGCAGAGTCGCACGATAGGAAGCTTTTCCCTCACTGGATTCTGTATCCATTCCTTAGCGTTTTGCTTTAGTCCTAGATGTGGTCTTAGTGGGACCCTAAGTTTTGTCATGTTTTTGAGCCACGTGAGGCTCTCTTCTCACAAGAGCATTGCGAAACTTTCCATTGAGTCCATACTCTTGGCCTAGTTTCGTGTGTTGAGGCCAGCTCTTGGACGGATGGCCCTCAGGCAACACTCCTCACTTTCCACTGCCTCTTGTGTTACCTGCATTCTTTCTTGCTTCCGTCTCTATAGCCAGGTCTGCGTCTTTCCCTTTGCCTGTACCTACATCATTACCTACATCTTCAGCACCTACATCATCGCATGTGTCACTACTTACATCCATATGATCCACTGCGCCCTCATCTGTGCCTACATCATTACCTGTGTCATCACTTGGTGACTTGACTTTGTCATCACGAGCATCATCTCCTACATCATTACTGTTGTCATCACATACATCATGTGTCGCATGTCCACTACAGCCTCATCCCATGTTGGTTCCTTCCATAGTGGAAGGAACCAGCATAGCTCCTTCACCCTCGTCTACCCCAATTCCATACAGTCAGGCTGCTAGCGGTCGCCTTCATCCTCACACTCTGTTCCCTCTGCCGTTTGACCCATGTCCTCTCGTCATTCTATCCTGGCTTTGCTCTTCCCATTCGCCAGGTAGCTCCTGCCACCAGTCTAGATGTGCTTGGCCTGGCTATAGCTGTTTTCCATGCCAACTCGGCACTCGGCCACTCCCTAATCACGGAAGAGTTCCTTCGTGCTGTCGCAGCCACTAAGTCTTGTATCACTGTTAGTCACACCTTTGTTGCCACTACATTCACTGCACGTGGTAGCGTCGTGCTCCCGCTTGACCCGGACACAGTCCACCAGGCTCGCTCTGCATTAAGTGTGGCTCTCTGAGAGCTCGATACCATCGTTAAGCATGGAGTGTACAAGAAGGTGGACCTTCCACCTGGTCGCAAAGCCATTACCAGCAATTGGGTGATCCTGTGGAAACGCAACCAATTGTGGCGCTTTGGTTGCTGGTGTCTGTGAGAGCATTTTGTTGCATCGTCTCATGCAGAAATTGTGCCGGCCCATACATTGCATCACGCTACGGTGCAACAACGAGAGCACGAGCCACATTGTTGAACATGATGGACTACTTCACGTGTAGAATAAATACATCTATAATAAAAATCACTTTGTGCGTGAACGCATTACGTGTGGTGGCATGCACTTGCTTGGGATTGACACACGACATCAGTGTGCTGATTTTCTGACGAAGATGCTCTGTAATGGGAGGTTCAGAGTCACAATGCATCTTGTTGGTCTACGGTCTCTCCGTGGTGATCTCGGATGACATGTGCATGCCACTTAGGTTTTTCCCTCTGCAGTTTCCGT
Source organism: Penium margaritaceum (assembly GCA_023375785.1). NCBI lineage: Eukaryota > Viridiplantae > Streptophyta > Zygnematophyceae > Desmidiales > Peniaceae > Penium > Penium margaritaceum. Next base: position 34,352 of record SZWC01020927.1, read on the forward strand.
CCCTTCTGGCATTGCGGCTCCTTGTTGTCTCGTGCTTTTGCCTCGACTGTGCTTGTGTTATCTGGCATTTACGGTCCTTGGAAGGGTGTTGCTGTTGTGTCAGACCCAGTGACGCCACTCACTTGCAAGTACTCTATGGTGGTCACAACTACTTTGACAGTTTTAGCTTCACATTGCATGATCTCATATGTTCACATGAGTTTTTCTCGGTCCATTTTCTCATTGACCTTTTATTCTGTGTGTGTGAACTTCACAAGGTAGAGATTTTCCTTGTGCCTATGCAACTTTTGTCAGCTTTTCATTTGGACAGCCAAGCAGCTCGTACGGGTGATGGGACCGTAGTGGTTTTTGGCTTGAAGAAATTAGGTTCCTTGCTGTTGTTTTTAATTATCCTCGCATGTGCGCAACACAGTTACGTGCACATCTAGGTTAGAGGAGGTTACATGCACACCTAGCTTAGAGGGGAGGAGTAGGTATACCTTTCCTTGGACTTTTTAAATTCTTACTCTTACAGTTCTAAGCATATCTTTGACGTTTCTCCAACTTTCTCAGCACTGTTTTTCATGCTCTGCCTCTCAGAACATACCCTCTCACACATATTTCCACTAGGAATATTATCACATTGCCTTGCAGTTTCTCCTAAATAGGCCCAACCCCACAGTTTTGGCCATACCTTCGTGTACACACATTCGAATGCAGCACCATCTGCACACACAGGTCCGGCATTGATTGGTGGAAACACAATGCAAAAACGTGCAAATAGGGACCAAGGCCAGCCCACCGAGAAAATTCTAGAGGGTGCAAAGAAGAGCAAAGTGTCCCACCAAGTCTTCGACTTGCAGTGGAAGCACACCAGAAGCTCCAGATGGGTGGATGACCACACGACGGTGCTTGTGCACCAGCTGGGCCTCATTCATGGATCTGCATGAGAATGGACATGACCGAGTGGTCAAAGTCAGCTGTACAAATTGGCATGGACGGCTCACATAAGAACAATCTCCCATGACTCGATCGTACGCATGTCCATGCACATGCAGAGATGGAACAAGTATGCAAGGCCATGCTCAATGATACACACACACACACACACACACACACACACACACACACACACACACACACACAACACTCTCAACCACCCTCAGACAAGGGACGAAAACCGACAAAATAAATGGCTACCCCAAACTTTCTATACGCCAGTGCCTTGGTAAGGAAGTTATTTGGTTGTAGGTCAGGGCTGACCCAGATGGTGGATATCACCTCTACTTCACCAGATCATGTTGAAAGTGATGCTCAAGATAGCAATGTGACTTGTGCTTGTATGAAACACACTAGAGCTCTCTGTAATGGAAATAACACTCTGGCTCTCACAACATAGAACGATGGAAGGCAACGAATGAAGCAACCCACAAAACAAGCGTGATAGACACGCTGCCTCAGCTGTTCAGTCCCCAGTAACACGTACTCTCCCTCAAACAAGCTACACACAATACAACCCTACTTTCTAATGCACCATGACATAGTAGTACCATCCAGAAGGAACACATAGTCTGTCTGAATACACCCGTCATGAATCTAGAACCACTGTTTTCTGTGTAGCCATCACCCACCACTAGGCACTGCCGAATAAAGTGAAACCCAAGGTTAAGGGTGGAAATCACTTACCACACAACTCAAATAGCCACATGATGAGGTCCTGCTTGAGAGTACTATGACAATTGTGTGAGATGGTTCACTGTGAAGGCAATGTCCATCCAAGTGGTCGTCACCATGTACATGAGAGAGCCAATGAGGAGTAAGTACAGGGCCACCTCCACTGTATCCCTCATGTGCTCGATCATTCATCTTCTGGAAATCCTGGTCATCGGGTGTGATCGGAATGGAGGCTATGGGAAATATACCCATGAGGTCGGCGAATCGATTTCCTACAATGCAGGCGTGGTGTACATGGTGAATGAATGTGTGTTGCCGCTACCGTTCACGCACACTCTCTATCACGAGGAATACAGCTACAGGTACGAGGTCCTTCATCTTGTAGGCAGCCTGGAGGACTGCCTTGGCCTCCTTCATGGCCTGGAGGTTGTCAACATAGACCAGGATGGTGTCGAAGTGCTTAGCTTTCAATCGGATAAAGAGAGACAGATCAACATCACTCCACACATAGCCATCACGAGTCAGCATGACAGTGATATTTTGGATAGAGCAGCGTAGTGACTCTTTGAGGTCCTACAAAGTCTTGCGAACATACTAGACCTTGTCACTGAGAGCAGGCTAGACCATGTAGATATCTTCCTCAGGGATGCCATGGAGAAACGCATCGTTCACATTCATATGGTACACCTCCTAGTCGTGGTGAGAACCATTGCCAAAAAGAGCACGGTTTTTTAAGATACAGCCAACAGGTGCAAAGGTGTTCATGAATTCAACACCCTTAATATTTGAGAATCCCTTGGCCGTCAAGAGGGTCTTTTAGCAATCCATTGAGCCATCAGAATTCACCTTCTTGTGGAAGACCTACTTGGCCTATACGGCCTTCCGCCCGGATGGAAGGTCGACAAGCTTGTGGACACTCTGCTGTTGGATGGATTTGAGCTCACCACAACACTATGTCCTCTGCCAAGAGCGCCTCCTTCAATATGCCTGGATTGGGTGCCATCCAAGGAGAGCATTGGGTGTCTAGGTGACACGCATCTCTCATGGGTCCAACAAAAACAAGGTCGACTTTGACATTACACACAAGAGAGAAATCATGAGAGAACAGCTCATGGCCATAGTCACACTGGATGCACCTCATTTTAATATGTTGGCTGGACACTAAGGCCAAGGGCCTCTATACCAGGCTCACCGCTCTCAATGCTGTGGACAGGGCATCTGGGCGCTTGGTCAGCCACTTGCTGATCACTTTAGGACAGTGGTCGAAGGTGACCACCATGCTCGCAGGAGAACGAGCTGCTCACATATGGCTAGGGGGTTAAGTGGTTGGGATGTAGGCGCAGAGTTTGCTAGCTTGCAGTCAAGACAGGAACTCAGAGCAGGAGGAGGAGAAGCTACAAGTGATGCATGGACAAGCACAAATGCAGGTGAGGCATGAGGCACAGCTGCAACATCTACGGGTATAGATGGAGAAACTAACACATTTCCAAGAGCGGGAGTGACAGTAGGAGCCGATGTAAGAACAGGCGCAAGTGTGCCAGTGGGGACCGATGTAGACACAAGTGCAGGATGTGCGTAGGGACCAATGAGGCCACGGGACCAACAACCATAATGGCAATATTGTCATTGGTCAAAGACCAGAAAAGAGGTGAGGTTGCTAGAGAGTGTGTCTAAAGACTCAACATCGTGGTGGTGAGTGGGGTCCAAAAATTTCCAGGATTTTTGCCGTGGGGAGATGCCGATAAAGGCACACATGTGATCCCCAATGAGACTTGGATCTCTAGTGGTCCTCGTTGTACGAGACTCAAGCCAAGGAGCCCTAGACACAAGAAAGGCAAAGGTCGGCGCGGTGGAAAAACTAGAGCTCCTATGGTTTGACATGGTCCAGCAGAGGACCATGCGGAAGGCGTTTCCATACCCATGTCATGTAGGGGAAGCCTTCAAAGGCAAAGGGATTCAAGAGACCACACTTTGATCGCATGGTGTGAACCGCATCCTCCATGGTGCACTTCTGGGATTCAGACAATATGTTTCTCGGTGTAGCAAGAGAAAACAGCTGGTGAAATACACCGTGCTTGGTAAAGAACACGTCCATCTCTCCAATAAACTCTCTGCCACAATCCAATCCGAAGGTGTGGAGTGTGTGGCAAGGTTGTCGCTCAACGATGGCCAGCAACAGCCAGGGTGGAATTGCACTTGTGGCGGAGGTTGTAGACCCACTACAACCAAGTGTGTTCTTCAACCGGAATCAGGACTTATCAACCTCAATGTTAGAGACACTCAACTGGGAGAGTGCTGAGAAGGCCCGAGTGGACTTACTTCAATGAGCACAGTGCCCAGGAGGTGGGGTCAGGGTATGTGTACTGATGCATCTTCACACGGGTACAGAAGAGATGAGCTGTTTGGGATGACTTCTTCAAGGTATGTGCACCAAGACCAAGGTTAGACTGCGTCCGGATGAGCTTAGACACAGTATCCGTGCTCATGTGGCAAAGGCGGCAATGTAACAGAAATTGGTGCTCCTGTAAAAACACAGAAGTTCCAAACACATGCACAACAAGGGACAGAGAGGAGGAGACAAAGGGAGTACAATGAACGATGCCATACTGGTCATTCACGACAGAAGAATGGAACATAAGGACACGGGTGCTAGAAACTGACAGTGTGGTAGAACTAGTATAGTTTTCAACAGAAGTACCTATCCTAGTACATAAAACATTGAGAGGAAGCTGAGCTCAAGAGTGGGAAAAAACCAGTCGATAAATGTTCAGGGTGCCAAAAGGACCGTCAATCTGCACAATCCTAACACCCTTGCAAGGCAGTGGTTGACTAGACCCCGTGCCAAATGACCGAAAAAAGCTAACAGGACCAAGGACAACAGTCATTACGACTACAGGTCATGTGGTGGATTGCACCGGAGTCAATGACCCAAGTGCTACCCGCCTCATGACTTTGTGGTTGACACCGAGCAACACATGATCGAGCACTCAACCTCTTTTGAACACTCAGCAGTGGGGTCTGAACATTGACGGAAAGCATGAGTATGTGACTCATCAAGCCAAGCGGTGTTGTCAAGCCTAGTCTCATCCTCATCACGCTCCAACTGAACTCCTTTACTTCTGTCATCACGTCCGACACATGACAAAGGACAAATAGGATGTACACCACTCAACTATGTCAAGACACTCGCAGCTCCTAGATGCAAAAGGCCAGCAACTGATGGGGCTCCATGATGATGCATTCCCACAGGTCCTGGTCATTGCTACTGGAGGTTGACGCTAGTGAAGACAAGGAATCAGCAAATGCAGTCGAAGTTGCACGAGTCTGCTGCGTCACACCGCCTTTTGCTATCGATGTAGCATGACTTCTCTGTCTTGTACCAGAGTTTATCCATTTTGTGTGCACCACCTGAAGGCCACGTGCGACTCTGCTTTAGTCTTGTGGCCACAGGAACTCAGCGAAGTGATGTGCGCCACTACAGTTGGAGCAGTGGATAGAACACCAACTACCACTAGCAGCTGGTGGCGCCTGCTCGTCCCCCTTGTCCTGACCCTTTTTCTCTTTCTTCCCATGTGTGTCTACTACAAGGCCAGCCTGGGAAAACAGGGAGGAGGAGAGGAGGCAGAGGAGGAGTGAGGAGGAGAGAGGGAGGAAGAAATGGCTGAGGGTTTCACCATAGTCATCGTGATGAGGGAGCTTGATGAATATGCCAGAGCCGCCTTGTTGGCTGTTGTCTTCTACAGGTAGTACCACAGCCCCCTGGGAAGGAGCTCAAGGTGGTCAGACATGCTCACCAGGGTGATTCGATCAAAACCAGAGAATAGGTTGCAGTACTCCAGGTGAGCCCCCAGCATGATGGTCCCAAGGGCCCAATGCAGCGAGCAGCTACCAGTTCCTAGACGGGTGCACATGCGGATGGCCCATCTCTAACAGTCACCAGCAAGCTCAGACACTCCACAACGGAGAGTGTTGGACTTGGAAAGATGGAACGACCTCTTCGCATCGGCCGTAGCAGGTTAGAATGTCAGGAACAACTCTCAGCCTCAACGCTGGTCTGTCCTGGTCCCTATTCCTGTCGTCCCTTAGAAGCGCCTGAAGTCGATGGCCACCTCTTGTGACACTACGTATAGAATTCCTGTCATTGTGCATGCTTCTGTGTGCGATTGATGGAGCTTGGTGGTCTGGTAGTGAATAAGTTGCGATCAGATCCCCTCTCCATCAGCCCACACATGAAACCACACATCCAAGGATTCAAATTTTTTGTCCCAGTGTGGCCCGGGGGAGGTGTCTCAAAGTCCTTTGGCCACCGCTCTGTGGGGAGGGCAACCCTGGAAACGGGATCTGGTGTGCGAAGTAACAGAAGACTAACACTGAGGGGAACACCACTAAAGGAAAACCATGTCAAGTGCATAGAAGTGTGCTGCTGGGAGGGCTCTGCAGGAGGTGTGCCCAGGCGGAGCGTACTCAGCCCCACCTCCATCACTTGGATCTCATCAGCGCATGGATCCGCTGGCCCATCCTCAACATCATCTGCCGCCAGTGCATCTCGTCCACGCATACGACGCTCCTACTCCAACACACACTCAAAAGATTCTGAGGTGCTGGAGGACAGCTAAGGGTATGCCATTTAGAACTATGGCTCCCGTTGTTTGTTACGATGGCAGGCGAATGGCCATACGCATAAGTAGCAGCTGTTTAATATGCTCCAACATGGTGATTTGCCACTCCTGTTGGCGCTGAATCTCTGGCTACCACGCCTGAAGCTCGACAATTGTTTGTGCGCACTGACTGGTTTCCTCTGATGGTGGAACGACTGTGTCAGCCGGCCCTTTCGGGAGTTGGCGCCATGAATGGCGCCCACTCTCGACATGGTTGGCGCTCAACAAACGCTCCAGCTGCTGCTCTCATGTTTGTGGCTGCTGTTGCTGCTGCTGCTGCTGCTGCTGCTGCTGTGGCTCCTGCTGGTGTGATTTACATGTGTTGCGCTGTCCAGTTGGACACCTGGCGGTCGCCTTCATCCGCTGCACTCCGCCTCTTATCCTGCTACCTCCGGTGGTCGTTCGACATCCGCTCATCCTTCTCTTTCATTCATGGCTCTTTTCAATAACAAGCCCGCTCCTTCCACTGGTCTGGATGTGTTTGGACTGTCTGCCGCTCTTGTCCAGTCCAAATCACCACTCAGATACTCTCTTATCTCGGATGAGTTTTATCATGCCGTCACAGCTGAACAGTCTAGTCCCGCATGCCATGCCTCTGTTGCCACTGCCCTCATCCCTCCTAGAACTACAATGCTCCAACCTGATTCAGACACATAACGTCAAGCTCTCTCCACTTTGGATGTGACTCTCGCCATGCGCATATAGCATTATGCTATCAGAGAGCATGGCATTTCAAAGAAGGTGGACTTTCCATAGGGTCGTGCGGCCATTGTCGCACATTGCATGTACAGGTGCACACGGTAGACAGATGTCATCATTGAGCACTACAAGGCTTGCCACATAGCAAAGGCATTCTTCCAAGTGCCTCGCATGGACTTTGATGCAACCTTTTCCCATGTGTGGAAGTACACCACCGCCAAGACACAACTGAGCCAAGTAACTGAGCATGACCGGGAGCTGCATCAAATGGATGTAAGAACACGTTTGTGCACAATCGACTCAACAAGGACATACACCATGCTCATCCACCTGTCTTTTTGTGATGGTACCGGCTGCGTTTAATGCCTTATGAAGGTTTTTGTGCAGTTCCCTTTCCTGTTTTGCTCTCTAAACTCAGCTGGATTCTCAGCTCGTACACCTGGAACTCGCTTCCGTTCTTCAATCTTCACCAAAATTCAACATGCCTGACATGGAGGCCGGAGGAGGAGGGGGACCCCCCCCCCCCCCCCCCCCCCCCCCCCCCCCC
>SZWC01020929.1:41282-47838 GCA_023375785.1 Penium margaritaceum
TCGCCTGGTGCTCTAGGTTACCACCTCGTAGCTTACGACCCGGTCGCCAACGACCACAAGAGACTGTTTCAAGGGCACAAGAGCAGGGTTCTGCGGCACAAGAGGGCACCTGAGAGTAGTCACGGTCTGGGCCAGGGTCCAGGGGTCGTGTGACCTTGGTCACGGCGAGGCAAGAAAGAAAGCGGCCGGCTGTGTGGCGTCCGCCAGCGTGACCATGTCTCTTCTGAAATGGATGGGACACAAGCGGGCTGCCGGCAGCCCACTGGCGGGCGGGCGGGCGAGCGGGCTGGCAAGCTGGTTCGCGTGTGCGTTCACATGCCGCGGCTGTCGCGCCGTGCGTGTGAGTCATTCGGTGTCATGAGCGCAGACGAGTGCCGCACCCATGCGGCGTGGTGGGTGGCCGTCATGTGGCTGTTGCCGCCCTTCCTCTGAAATGCTGGAAGGGCGGGCACCGGCCGGCGTGCTGTGTCGGCGAGGCAAGTGGGTGTGTGAGAGGGTGCTGGCAACGGAGAACGCTGCCTCTCACGAGACGAGAGCCTGCCAAAGCAGCTCAAACTGGGCAGCTCGACGGCGGATCGGGCGAACACGGAAGGAAACAGGTGGTCACAGACGGGAAGGAAAGAGGGAGAAACAGAGAGAGGAGGACAAATGGATAGTCACAGCCGTTCGCAGGTGTGGGGCGATGGGTTGACCTCGACGCTGCCATCATCGACGGCGTGGCTGTGGGTGCAGTGGCACGGCATGATGCGGATGAACAACCGACAGTGCGAGGCGGACCGCGTGGAGCACGGGATGAGGGGGGGGAGGGGGAGGGAGGGAGGGGGGGGGAGGGTAACAGCAGACGACACGACCTTCACTCCCGTGGCCCTGAAAGTGGCTCTGTGGCTCGCTTACCCCTCAGGCAGTAAAGGCGGGAGAAACAGAAACGGGGAGAGCAGAGGCTTCTAGCGATGGTGGCGCGGAGGGGCGTGATGATGGCCGCCGCCGGGTTGGGCCAGAAGATGCCGCTGCCGGTGGCGGTGGAGTTGGCGGGGGCCTTTCTGCTACGCTTGGAGAGGGGGTGATGAACACTGCAAGGGTTGTCCTTGCTGCGCTATCCCTCACAGCATATGGACGGTGATACTGACTCGCGCACGAGAGCGGGGTTGTGTGTGACGTGGCTTAGCCAGCGGGACCCCTCATGGACGCCAAGAAGCAGTGCTAGCCGACAAATACGCCGCCGAAGTCTTGCTTCGATGGTTACGGATTCCGAAGCCATTGCAGTAGGTCTCGATCCTCTCACTGCCTCAGAAGAAGTTACGGCTTCTCTCAACTCCTATTGACGAGAAGGCCCCGGCAGCCGTCGGATGATATGTGCCGGTACATCTTGCGGTGACTTCCATTCAACCGGTCGTTTTGCAAACGCTGCAAGCTGGTTTGGTCAACAAAAAGTGGATTTTCCCGCGCGACTGGTACCTGCTGCACCAGTGCCGACGGTGCGCGGAAGTCCTGCTGGAGCCGCCGCTGGTGCAGCAGCGCATGTCTCTTCTTAAATCGGCCCGAGTGCCTCCGTCCCCTGTCTTGAATAACAACGTTGGGCATGACTTCGGCGATCTTTCCCTCGCCGGACCGGGAGAACCATGAGTGTCAATATGGGGACTGGATGGTCTATGAACAATATAGGTCTGAACACTTTCTTGCTTATGGCCGCGGCTGGATTGGCATGAAAAAACGTTTTATTGACCCTCCTCCTCACTTCGTGTTGAGTTTCGTTGAATGTCATGAAAGCAATGCAATTCAACGCGCAATATGGAAATTGTCATTGGTTTGCTATAATAGTGGTTACTACTATCGGCGACAAACTAGATATCCCCTCCCACGTCCGACGAGACAAGGGACGAAAATTGGATGGTGACGTCACGTCCAGGAGGAGGATAGATATAAACGTATTTCATGCTCATCCAGCCGCGGCCTATGTCACTCCAAATTGTAGTCGTCAAGATGTATGCATTAATAAAGGTACCACAAGAGAGGAAACTCAGGTGGTCGCACGGATGAAAATATCAGAGATGAATAGACAGCACACATGGAGCAACTGTGTTTCCAATCCGCCTCGGCACAATTGCTCGCCGCCGAGACAGGTCGAAAATGGATTCCATCGGCAAAACGTTTCTCTAAGTGGCCTCGGGGCCAAAAGATTTTTACGTCGTGTGTTCGTGGATGGTTGTTGCCTAACTCCAGACATGTGGGCGACGGACAGATGCCGCTCGTCGTTCTATCTCAACCGCCGTCTTTTTTTCCTTGCCGAAGTTGGTCTGTCACAGATATCCGAAAGACGACATGCTGAGGGAGAGTGCATGTGTTCAGGAATTTCGTGCAAAACAAATACCCTGCCGGACACCGACTTGCGGGGGTAGACAAGAAGTGAGTTGCATGCGAAGGACTCAGTCGACGCACGAGGTTTCTAGCATCACTGAATGACATCAGGGCCGCGGCTGGTAAACCGATTGGCGACGGGTGCAAGCACGTCGAAAGAAGCTTCACCCTCTCTTTTCTTTTCCGAGCCAACTGTTTTCAAAACAGTGAAGACGAGCGATATCAGGTTCGGGAGACCAGACACGAAAGATGCCTAGTTAAGTTCAGCTATCAGCGATGCCAGGTATTCGGGAACAATCGGTTGATCGAACCGGGCATCAGTTTTGACATCAGCGAGCCGCGGAAATCGAGCCTCTATGAGATTGACCCGCGCACACAATCCAATCCAGCGGCAAAGCATATGCCTATGAAGCCTAGACAAAATCTTTTGGTGACTTCAGAAACAACTGCAGAACCAGATACAACGGCATAGGCAATGAAGAAGAAAGAGGAGGGCAAGAAAAAGAAGGAATCAAATATATGGAAAATTTAATATTTTTTTTCTCATAATAATTGGTGATCTATTACAGCCTTGAATCTAACCTAAAATAAATGGGTTAAAATTTACATATGATAAGCTATAATAAATCTAAATTTATATTCATACCAAAAGAAGATCCAATACCAGTACCAGGTTGGTAGTGATTGGTCCCAAATTGTGTCGAAAGTGTGAAGCCAGCCGCGCTGATGTTATTAATCCAAAAATCTATCACAATACGAGATTCAAGGAATTTTTGCAACGTAACCAACCGCGACCCATATGGTAAGTGGAAAGATCGCATCTCCCTCTCACGTAGAGCCAAACAAGAATCTTTTCTGATTCAATATATGTCTCTCTATTCAAATGGAAATTTTAATTCAAGAAGAAAATTACATTACTCTCCATAATAATCTTTCAAAGCATGTAACACATGTAACCTTCTTGCACACAACCAAAACAAATGTTTCATGCAGAATCCATTGAATTTGCGTGGTAGAATCTGATTGAATCCCGACTAGGCCAAAATTTTAAGACTTAATGATCTCAAACCCTCAATCCAACCTATCCAAATACCCACATTCAAAGAACCCTCGCTCAAGCAGTCAGTCCGTGACCATCATAAACTTCTCGTTTGGGAGTAAGTGACCCTTAGCATCCCCAAACCCCAACACTTTGATGAAAATGTAGCGAATTCAGATAAAATACTTGGATGATAACGCCAAATCCACGTTATTGAAGGTCTCCAAGCCTCCAGTCATCTTATTCCGCCGCGCAAAACTACAGACCCTCGCTTAAGCTAAGTGGTGTTGGTGGCTCTACATGTTATTATTTATGGTCATTTTTTAAATGCTAAATTAAGAATTGAAAAGCACCACATTTGGTTATTAAGTATAGATTTTAGTTACTCTTCATTGATGAGATATGCTTAAAAAAAGTTTAATGGATTAAAAAAATAAAGACTATATTTTTCATAAGAGATTTTTAATCATGTCATTCACCATTTTCCACTCTTAAAATCCGTTCCTCTTGAAACAGAGATGAGAAAATAATAAATACATAAGAAATAAAATTATATTATTCATATAGTATTTAGCATTAAAAAATTTTTATAAATTAATTTGAACTAAAATTGCCTTGAAAATTACAAAGTAATTTTAAAAGAAGAGATTTTGTCATAAAGAGTTCATTGATTATCTAAAAATCTGTATGATACTGATTTTAGGATATTTTACTGACTTCTGCAGAGACAAGAACCCGTTACAGGTTGAAACTTTTTAAAGAGGTAATCTTGAACAATTTCAATAAGATGTGAAATTTGAATCATTCAAAAGTTACTCTGTTTTACCACTTCATGCATGAAAATTTACAATTATTGTTCTTCTTCGATCTCTTAAACTGACCATGAGGAGGTCAAAGTGTGAACCTCGAAGAAAAAAACATCAATATCACATGGTAATCTTGTAGTGTCTCTTTGTAGCATGTTTGTATTTTGAACTGCTTTTTAGGGTAGCTTGTTTAAGGTCGCAGGAAAGCAGCTTATTAATGCAGCTCTTGTTGCCTTAATTTTTCACCGCGGAAACGACAAGACTCTAGATTAGACTTCCCGTCCATCATCGGCAGCCTATTCGTTCAGACTAGTGAACCGGTTGCCATTCCCTTGTTCACGTCACTACTCAGCCAGTCTCTGTGTGCTGTGTCGATACTATGTCGCAGTGTGAAGTAGTGCAATAACGAGGGGCGCGTTTCACTCCAGATACATTTTTCATGACTGTCCTCCAAATCTGCACCCCGGAGTGATGTTTTCATTTTTGCGACCGCGAGCGCGCATGTCGTGCATCCAGTGCCTGTCCTCGATCTTCGCGTCGATTCTCGACCGCGGCCCGTTTTGAAAAATGCCTTTGGACCTGCAAATCTTTTCAAACAGGTTCTACTAAATTCTCCAGGAGATCTGAGGCATCCCTCTCTGGAACAGCCGAGACATGGATTGATCAACGACGCCGAGGGGGACAGTGACGTCAAAACACGTGATCCTCGTCCTTTCTGCTGCCAAAATCCTGGATTTGTGATATTGAGATCACGAGAGAGGGATACAGCGGAATGTCCGGAGGTACTGTTTAGGGGACGGGCGGAAAAGACGATGACACAAAGCAACATCCGTACGCAAGATGAACCCTCGGCAACATTCCGCGGTACACCGCAAATCTCCCCAATGTATGCTAAATAGCCCACATGAGATAACTGTGTCCTACTAGGCCATGTCATTCAAACATCTCTCACACGTCTCCTGTTTGAAAAAAGAGTTTGCAAAGACATACATGAGGTTCGCTGACCGCAACTAGAAGACAACGGTATCATTAAATGATGGTGAACAAAATGGGATTGCATAGAAGTTTCATATGGACAATCCCTTAAAGATCGCCATTGGATTCTTGTAGAGGGAAAGTCTCAACAGTGTAGTGGTCGACAGAATATGGCGAATAATACAAAACAAGTGGATGCCTCGGCTTCAGTTTAAAAATTGGACAGGAAGGAGAGGTTAACACTCCACAAAATGGAAGAGTAAAACTGTTCAATCTAGCCCCTCTTCCCAACCGGAGAAAAACCGTAGTGCATCATTTGGTTAAGAACAAACAAGAAAAACTATTTAGCAAAATTCATATCCAAGTCCAAGCATATTTATGTGTACATGTGTCTGCAATGTGCATTTGCATGTGTATCTTTATGTGAATAAAAGTACCTATATGTCTTACGCCGAGCGGAACGTAGGTGGTTCACAAGGATGAGGTGCGGGAAAAAAGACGCATGAAGGATTTCAGGCAAATGGATATCTTGTATTTAGAAGTAAGTTTACTTCTATGAAAAGTTTCAAGCGATTCAAGCACATACGTACAATTCCGAGAATGGGAATGAGGCATATGTCGGCTCCTCGATGCTTGAGCAACACGTGCAAGGTCGCGCTGTGAGTGGATATTTTGAGAAGCTCTACAAAGAATTTGGGGGGGCTTTGAGAGTATTAAGCACTTCTCTAACACACTTTAGCATTGTCGAGAAGCCAACCGAACAATATCAAAACATCGATATAGTTTGCAGCTTTTGTCGACCATTATATAAGGTGGTCGCAGCTGTCAAACACTTCTACAACAAAAAAACACAGGTCATGGCATTTGACCAAAATGTTCTCGTACAATGGCATAAGATCCTGAATTCATCGCATGGTGGGCCATGAATGTAAAGGCACAAATTCCCACTCGAAGAGTTTAGAGACTCGAGTATGTGAGGGACGTAAGAATTTGTACCTAAATATGCATATGTATATGCATGTTCATATGCATATGCATCTACATATACATATCTATGTGCACATTTTTCTCCTAATGCATATTAATATGTATACACATATATATATTCATACGTAGAAGTACATAAAACTATGTATGTATATCTATAGAATATAATATATGTATATGAATATGTATATGTATATGTATATGTACATGTAGATGTACATGTACATGTACATGTACATGTGCATGTACATATGCATGAACATGTACATGTACATGTATATGTATATGTATACGTAAATGTATATGTATATGTATATGTATATGTATATGTATATGTATATGTATATGTATATGTATATGTATATGTATATGTATATGTATATGTATATGTATA